>APFE030965678.1:0-18901 GCA_000404065.3 Pinus taeda | reverse complement strand
TCTCCATGGCCAATAGGAATTATTTCTCTTCTATTCCTATTTTCTTTGTCTTCATGTGATTTCTTCTTTTCCTTTCTAATAGTAACCAAAGGTCATCGTCTAGTATACATCATTTTTTGGGAATATTTTATTAAAATATAAAATGTTGTAAAATATTTATGGTTCTTTCAATGAATTGTAAAATCTTGTAAAACATTAGTGAATCATTGAGTTAATTATAAAATCTTGTAAATTATTGGTGAATCCCTCATTTAATATTTACATCAAGTTTTTTTCCTTCTTATGCATTCATTCTCTAATAGAAATAGTTATCCAATTACTTCATTCTCTAATAGAAATAGTTATCCAATTATTAGAGTGTTGGGCATACACAAAATAAGGCACGGTTGCCCACCGCCTGATTCGGCCACAAGACGACCGATATGCTTGCATGACAAAGCATTCTTCCAACACTTGTAGACGCTACAAAAATGAAAAACGCAATCAGGGGGTGCCAGCAGAGACTCTACCAGTTCAGAGCAGATTGATCCATTACCGGCTATATTTTCTAAATCTTCAGCCATTGACCACTGCCTTTGACAATCCTCTATCATTGACCATTTCTCTTCGGTATTACCTCGAAATTGAAGGCGTTAATTTGACGGCTTTGTTTAACTATTTATTTTACCTTTTGGATATTTTCCCAGTTTGCCAAACAATTTTTTTTTACAAAAGTTGTTTTAAATAGTTTAAAAAACATTTAAATGGTTAAAAGTTTATAAATTAAATTTATAGTTCTAATAATTTTTTATCAATTTCTATTTTAATGCTCAAAGTTTATAAATTAAAAATTTATAATTTTATTAATTTTTTATCAATTTTTATTTTAACAAAAATTGATGGGACGGTTCTACCTCCATTTTTGTCCAAAAGGGTTGACTACAAAGATCATAAAGCATAAACACATTCCTATAGATGTCTCTCTATAGACTGCATGTCCAAAGTGTAAATCTTAGTTGCAAGCTTCATTGATTGAAGATGAAAATTTTGAGGCCATTAAAAGTGAAAATTTTATTATCTCACAAAATAGAAAGGGGAGATTTGCGAGAGTGCTCAATATGGAGTATGTGCAAAGGGAAAATGTTTTGTTCGCTTGTGGTTCACAAGTGATTTTAGACTCATATGTATTCAATTTGGGTGATATTATTATATCCTAGATTAAGAAGTACAAACTAGATTCAGGATGCTAAGTGATTAGATTGATTAGAGAGATTGCAAGAACTACAATATTTTAGGCAAAAGGATTTATATGAGTATATATAATTCTTATATATTTATGTATATATATTTGACAAGTACAATTCTATATATTCCATATGAGGAATATATATATATATATATATATATATATATAAACGTTTGTCATGTCACTTTTGTGAATTGAAATTAAAACTAATGGTTACAATAGTATACAAGAAGATTCGATATGTTGATTCGATTAGGTTGTTGAGATATTTTCTCCACAAAAAATCTCCTAGCTTAGAATCTATTTGATCTCATATGCACTATATGAGTGTGATGTATTCTAGTGTGAAACCTAATATAAAAACAAATTGTGTGTGTGTATGAGAAGTTATGATTTCTTTCTTGGTATCAAAGACATTTTGAGAATAACTTTTGTAACGAAGACAAGTGTGAAATTATTTTTGTTATGTAATTTATTTTGCCAAATTGGTATCTGTTTCTTTTGTTAATGAATATATACAAGTGTGAGGAGGCATTGTCGAGAACATTGTGAGGACTGTTAGCCTTGTTGGCAAATGGCCCAAAAATGGATCCAAAACACTCTCGAAGTCTTCAAAATGTGTTTAAGGATCATTCAAAGATCAAAACAATCACATGCCAAGAGCCCTCAGAATGGCGGAAAAGCACTATCTGGAGGCAGAAAACTAGAGAAAATAATGAAAAACAAAGTATCAGAGGCATAAACATTGATACACACAGCAGCCGCCAGATGTGGTTGATCAATGGTCTAGATCTGATCGGCAGGTCGCAATCGGCGGATATCGGCTTGGACTGTATGGAACTTGCGACAATGATCAGTGATGCAACGTGGACCATCGATGAAGCGCGCAGATCGATGACCCACATCGCATCGCAAGATCACTATCGGAGATTAGTGGAAAGTGCTATCAATGGCTCAAGGCATGAGCGATATGCGATTACGATTAGATCGCATCGCTTTATCGCATCGGAGAAACACCATGGAGTCGGGCCTTTACACATATATGTGTGCGACCCGATGAACCTAGCCTGACAGTATTCTAAATATTATTTCGTAATATTTGAGGTCTACAGAAAAGCCATTTTCAATGCATTTTCGCAGTTTTTTACATATTTCTAAAATACAAAGGGGAAGCAAGGGAACAAGCCACTTGCAATTTATGATAGCGATAAGTATGGACCTAATAGAGGAATGGACAGAGTTCAAGGACTTTTAAGTTCGAAATAAACAGAGCTTGGTAAGAGTTTATAGTGTTGCAACGTTTTCTGTATAAACTAGAAAACAATCATTGTTAGTATTTAAAGGGATTACAAAGGCTCGAAGACCCATTCCATCACAGAATAGAGGCTGGGGAATAGTTGTCGAGAGACAATGGGCGAAAAGTGAAAAAAAGGGCCACAACACAATGCAGCCCAAAACAGAAGCGATCATGGAGCATCAACAGTGCAACACAACCAAAACCAACAAAAGTGATCGGGGGGCATCTCTGGCACGAACGAGCTCCCTGCCAGCGCAACAAAGTACCAGAATGAGGTTACTCTATTGTTAGAGAAGAAACCTCCAAGCCCATGTTCACCTAGTTAGGGCATTAAGTCGTTAAAGACAAAGGGAATATATTAAGACTTCTAGAGCCTCAGAAGGCTCGAGAACATTGTAAAAGGGCCTATAAATATGTGAAAAGTCAGAGTAACAAGGGTTCCACTTCTGGAGATTGTGGATACTTTGCTACTCAAGCTTCTCATCTTCACTCTAGCAATATAAGCCTCTTTTGCTGTTATATGTTCAATTTCCATTTTCTCTTCTCTTCTAAACTTGCACATGAATAGGTTTTTCATTTTTCTTCTGTGTCTAATGCCAAATAACTGTCATCTTATCTCTGCATTGATAAATTAGATTTGCAAGTTTCATTTACTTCCTGTAGTTGGCCATTCATATGTGTTTATATGTGCATTTATTGATACAGTCGGTATTATCCATCTATCCACTGAGTCTACAAACTATTGAGCATTAGTGGTCTAAAGCCTTGTAAAGTTGAGGGTGCTCATGCATGTCTTGAGTAAAAATAGAGCTGAAATGGTTATCTGGCTTGATCCAGACCTTCGTCCATTCCAATAGTTCCGAGAACAATATTGAAGATTATATGTTACAAGGCATCTCCGAGTTGCAACCTAGGAGAGTTTTTTGGAGTGATAACATAACTAGCATCGTTGCTGGGGAGAGGAAACTGAAGCTCAGCTTCCCTAGGAGACGAAATAGATCCAGTTTTGATGATAGAAAAAGTCTGGGCACTTTTTCGATTGTAATCATCTATCTAGCAACTCTACTAGAGGACAAACCTTTTGGTGACTCCACTTCATAGTTTTGGCTCAGTTTTTGAGGCATGCTCGGAGAAATCTTCAGAAGCCACAAGCTGACAGCGTATTTGATCCTAAGAAAATCATCAAAGAAAGAAAAGTATTCCAGAAAGGACGATTAGGTTCAAGTAAATCTAAACAATATTCTATATCTCTTCAAGAAAATCCTATAATAGAACAAATACATGTTGAGAGTATAGCATCTAATACTAGTAATGAAGAAAAAATCTGAGAGATTCATAAAGCTCCTTATTCTTTAGGTTCTCCTTTTGTTGTATGCCCAAGGGAAATCCTATCTTATACCCATAATACTCCCTTAGTCTTATCAGTCACTCCTCATTCCTCTATCATTCAGATTGCCAGTACCCTTATAGCCACCACAGCTATGGCAGGACCACAAGAACCTACAAAAATGGAAAGAACCATAGCTGCTAGGTATGGAACTCTAGTAGTGCCCACTCCTTTCAATTCCATGCCTACTACAAAATAGCAGAAGTATAGGCCCAAGTTCACTGGGACTTAAGGTGTTATAGATGAGAAACATCTTGAATCATTCTATAGCTATGTTGATAACCTAGACATTAGTGAAGATGATGTGTGGATGAGAGTATTTATCCAAAGCCTATATGGAGAGGCTAGAAAATGGTTAAGAGAACTGACCCCAAGATCTATAGCAGATATTGAGGCTTTATATGATGCATTCCTAAATCATTGGGGGTATAAGAAGGATCTACTCTACTACCACACCGAGTTTCGCAACTTAAAGAGGGAAAATGGTAAGTTTCTTTCTGATTTTAATAAGAGGTTTAACTTCATGTACAACAATATTCTAGCTGAAGTAAAACCCACCACTACCTCTGCTAAACTCAACTATGCCAGTTCTTTCGATTTGACTTCAGTCTACTATTGAGGGAGAGGCAATGTGCTACTTTGGCTGATATGCAAGATGCAGCCTTGGAAGTAGAATCAAACATCATGGCTACAGAGAAGCTCAAGGGAAATGTTGATAGAAGAAGAAAAAGGGGCAAGTCTTCATCATCTTTAAACCCTAAGATAGATAAAATGACTAAGATGATAGATTCATTAGCCTCTGAAATCTCTAAGTTAAAGGTTGATCAGCACCCTAGGAAAGGAAGAGTTCATAATACCTTTACTCCTACAAATCCAAATCCAAATCCATATAGAAGAGCTAATGAGCAGTTGCAGATTCTGCAAAGAAGCAAAGATGCCAATGAAGACCAAAGGGTGAAGACCCCTTTCCGGAACGTAGTCGTGGACGAAGAATAGTTTGATGAAGATGATGAGATCCATTGTATGGAAGACAAAGGCAGTGCCTCCTTTTTGACCTTAGCTGCCTAGGAAAGGTCATTATTCAATGACTAGATCAACCAAAAGTGGGATGGTGGAGCTTTTCTACAAAATGAAGATCAGCACAGATATAACCTGAGGTTGAATATGAATAGTGCCAAGGAAACTCTTGTTTAAAGAACTTTTGTCCCTTCCAACACAAATGGATCTTGGTAGCCACTGATTATTTCAACAAATGGATCGATGTCATACCCACTAAAAATGCTAATCATCAAGTTGTCATAAATTTCTTGAATGATAACATCTTCACTAGATTTGGGTGCCCAACCAAACTAGTCATTGATAATGAAACAACTTTCAAGGCTGAAGATTAGGTGGACATGTGTGAATCCATGGGCATTCAATTGGTGCATTATACCTCATATTATCCTCAAGGTAATGGCCTGGCAGAATCATCTAACAAGAGTCTTGTAAGGATAGTCAAAAAATAGTAGGAGGACAACATAAAGAGATGGGATTCCAAGTTGAAGTTTGCGCTGTAGGCTGACAAAGTTACCAACAAGAAGTCCATAGGAAATTCTCCATTTAAGCTAGTTTATGGCAATAATGTTGTTTCTCCTCTCTTGCTTATTCTCCCCGTGGCCAAATTCTTTCAAGAAGAATAGGATGAAATGAATGACATGGTAAGGAGAATGAATAACCTAGTTGTATTACAACAGATTAGAGAGCATCTGGTTGAAAAGTCAAAATTTCATTAGAAGAAAATCAAAGAAACCTTTCACAGGCAAATAGAAATGGATAATTTCCAAGTTGGTGACTGGTTTCTCAAATGGGATGTGATGAAGGAAAAGAAAGGTAATCGTGGTAAGGTTGACTCCTTATGGACAGGTCCATTTGTCATCTCCCAAATTCAGTAGAACAATACCTTTATTCTACACAGTCTCGAAGGAGAAGATGTCTTTGGCAGCCTGGTCAATGGGCGATTATTGAAACTTGATTTCATTTAAGGCTTTAAATCCTTGATATTGTAAATATGTTTTTCAGTTTTTATTCTTTCTATACAATATAGGCTCCATGCCCAATGGAACACTAGGAGATAGATTTGATTTTGGTTTTATAATAAATGCATTGCTTTGTAGTTCTTGAAACCTCACAGGGAGGCTTTCATCCCCAGAAGTAGCCAGTGTTAGCCTTGTTGGCAAATGACCCAAAAATGAATCCAAAACACTCTAGAAGTCTTTAAAATTTTCTTAAGGATCACTCAAAGATCAAAATAATCGCTTTCCAAGAGCCCTCAGAATGGTAGAAAAGCACTGTGAGGAGGCAAAAAACCATAGGAAACAATGAAAAACCAAGTATCAGAGGCATAAACATTGATACACATAGCAACTGTTAGATTTGGCCGATCAACGATCTAGATTTGATCGGCAGGTCGCAATCGGCGAAGCCAATCGGTGGATATCGGCACAGATTGTATGGAACTTGTGACAGTGATCCATGATGCAACATGGACCGTCGATCAAGAACGTAGATCAATGACCGACATCACATCACACAATCGCTATCAGAGAGTAACGAATAGCGCTATCAATGGCTCGGGGCATGATATGAGATTGTGATCAGATAATATCACTATATCACATCAGAGCAACACCAAGGAAAGGGGCCTTTACACATATATGTGTGCTACACAATGAACCAGACCTTACGGTATTCTAAATATTATTTCATAATATTTGAGGTCCCAGAAAAACCATTTTCAATGCATTTTCACAGTTTTTTATGTATTTCTAAAGTACAAAGGGAAGCAAGGGAACAATCCACTTGCGATTTGCAATAGCGATAAGGATGGACCTGATATAGGAATAGATAGAGTTCAAGGAATTTTAAAGTCTGAAATAAATAGATCTTAGTGGGAGTTTACAGTGTTGTAGCATTTTTTGTATAAAACATAAAACAATCATTGCTAGGATTTAAAGGGATTACAAAGGCCCGTAGACCCATTCCATCATAGAACAGAGGTGAGGGAACAAGTATCGGGAGACAAAGGCCAGAAAGGGAAAAAAAGGGCCATAGCACGATGCAGCCCGAAACAAAAGAAATCATGCAGCATCAACAATGCAACAGAGCCAAAACCAACAAAAGTGATCAAGGGGCATCTCTGGCACGAGCGAGCTCCCTGCCAGCACAACAAAGTACCAGAATGAGGTTACTCTTCTTTAGAGAAGAAACCTCTAAGCCCATGCATGCCTAGTCAGGGCATCAAGTTGTTAAAGACAGAGGGAATAGATTAAGACCTCACGAACCTCAGAAGGCTCGAGAGCATTGTAAAAGGGCCTATAAATATGTGAAAATTCAGAGTAACAAGGGTTCAACTTCTGGAGACTATGGATACTTTGCTACTCAAGCTTCTCATCTTCATTCTAGTAATATAAGGTTCTTTTGTTGTTATATGTTCAATTTCCATTTTCTCTTATGTTCTAAGCTTGCACTTGAACAGGTTGTTCATGTTTCTTCTGTGGTTAATGCTAGATAATCGTCATCTTACCTTTGCATTGATAAATTAGATTTGCAAGCTTCATTTAATTCCTATAGCTGGCCATTCTTATGTGTTTATATATGCATCTGTTGGTACAGTCGTTATTCTCCATCTACCCATTGAATCTACAAACTATTGAACATTAATGGTCTAAACCCTTATAAAGCTAAGGGTATTCATGCATGTCTACAATAAAAGAAAAGTTGAAACAATTATCTAGCTTGATCCAAATCTTCATCCGTTCCAGTAGTTCTGAAAACAAGGACAATTCTTTATGCTCTATGCAAAATAATTGAAACTGTTGTCAAACAAAATTTTATACCCAAGGTTCTTGATTAATCTATACATTCATCTGCTTCTATTGATTTTGTGCATCACATTTTGTTTATATTAATTTTCCAGTGCACTGAGTTACATCTCGAGGTTCCCCATTGATTTTTGTGTGAAATATCCTGATTAGAGGTTTCTTCTACCTAATCAGTTCAACATAATTTTGATGGTATGATTGTCTACCTCAATCAACTAACAATGTTGTGCTTTACCTATGAAATAGAGGCTAATATAACAAGACACAAACACATTCCTTGGCACTTTCGTTACTATGGAATGCTTGGTTGGATTTTGGAATGGGAACATCCATTCCTGTGAATTCCATCACTGACTTAACTCATGGTGTCTTTGTATTCTACCATTACAAAACCTACCAGTGGGAAAGCGATTGGTGAAGTTAGTGATATTGTACCACATCTTGACCTTCACAAGCATGGTCATGTAGTTGTTGTTTCCTGTGTCCACGGGATAATTTTCAAAGATGAATATGGTGTAGGAGGCATAAGGAACAACAAATGAATGCATCATCATAACCACATTAACAAAAAACGTAGATGGAAAATAAACTTGATTTACCCAATGTTTTTTTGTAATGGAATTCAATCTTTGAATATTTTTTTTTGGTTCTTGAATCTAAACCTCTTCTTATTTGGAAACATAAACATATTTTGGTTAGATTCCATGGATGATAACTGGATCAAAAATGTATGCATCGAAGGTTACCACTTTACATAATTTTGTATACATTCGATGCCACAACTGGTGTGTACCCTTGCAAGTAACTGTAGAGAAGTCAAATTGGAATCGAGTGAAAGCGAGGATTTTTTTTTCTTATATTCTCATTCTCAATGCTTGATTCAAATGTTAGAAATGATCCCACAATATCAATATGTAATATTTGTTTGAATAATTTGATAATTGGAATCTGTAATTCCCTCTTGTCCTGTGCACATTGCCCACACCATTTTGAGTTTTGGTTATTACTTTCACTTCCTTACTTGTAAGAAAATCATTCTTATTTTGTTTTTACTAGCTATTCCTCCAAAGAATCTATTAATCATTCCTTTAAATATGTGAAGTCATGCTATGATTATTTTTATTGTTATGGGTTTCATATTTTCAATAATGAATGTATATATGGAGTGGAAGAAAACTATAATTGGTTTTATTATTTGTTAATTATTTTCCTGTTTTCGTTTGTCTCAAATGGAAAGATGCACAACCAATTAATGAAGAGAGTGGCATAGTTCAAATTAGTAGTTCTTGATATTCTTCAGAACTGAGAGAATATATTGTTGATTTATTTATGTGAATCTATTAGAATATGATGAATCTTGTTGTTATTTGGTACTTCAATATCAACAATTACAAGTTATCTATGTATGAAAGTGTGTAAGTGACGAAAGTTTAGTTGTATAATTGACTACTGGATATGCTCATTATCTAAAATACCTACTTATATAACCGTCAAAAAAGAAGTTCACTGTATTTTCATAGATGGAAGTAAGTTCATAGAGAAATTTATTATCAATATTTTCCTTGAGTCAAGGAGATTCAATTCAACAACTACATCATTAGTGGTTAGAGGAAGTTATATTTTAAATGGAAGTCAAGTGGTACATTAAAGTTTTCATGGTGAAGAACATTATGACCTATTCTCCTATATGCAAAATTTAGTCCATAAGGCCCATCATGAAATGTCTTGAGAATATAATGAATTTCATCGTCACACACCATCTAATTTGTTAATCAAAACTAGTGTGGAAGAGATAGCCATTCCAATAAAAAGAGGCTTATTGGCATAAAATTAAAAAATAATAATATTTATGGTAAGTTGTATTTTTTTATATATTTGAAAAAAAATTGTTTATTTTCTTGATAATTGACAAATTGAAAAATAAAAAATTAATTAAAAAAACATAAAAAACAAAATACTGAAATATTTATTAATAAATAAACTTTATATTTACTACAAATATATATTTACATAAATAAAAATTATATTGGTTATATTTATATGATAAATAAGTAAA
The DNA here is from genome assembly GCA_000404065.3 of Pinus taeda. NCBI lineage: Eukaryota > Viridiplantae > Streptophyta > Pinopsida > Pinales > Pinaceae > Pinus > Pinus taeda. Next base: position 9,073 of record APFE030965678.1, on the reverse strand, counting down.
TAAATATAAACAAACAAATAAATAAATAAATGTAATATTGATTTCAGTTTAGCATTCATGTATATTATTACATTCTATTATTCGAGGTACATTTTATTATTACTCAAGCTTTGTTCTGCTGCACTCTCTCACTCCTTCAAAACACTCATTTCTAACATGTTCAACATCTCGCGAAGCATTTCGTTTCTGTCTCCATCGTCGTTCAAGAAATCCTGGTACTTTATTTCCACCTTAAATTTATTTCCATCTTTTTTTGTGCTTTATTTCCACCTTAAATTTATAGATAACACAAGGTAATTTATTGTGGAGGTGAACAAACAGAGATCTATCTTTACTTTAGATCTATCAAGCACTAAGAGGGATCAAATATTTCAACATGAAAACCTCTTTTTTTGGGCGCAAAACTCAAAGAAAGGTTTGCAACTTGAAAGACCTTATCACTCTATCTACTTAATAGGTTTGAATTTAAGATGGATCTAGGATAGTTTTTATAGAAGATGCATTATAAGGAAAGTATGGATGTTTATGAAGAATGAATTGATGTCTCCTAACATTTAAAATTAATTTATATATCTATGATAATGTTAAAAGTGTTGAATATAATTGTAAATCACATAAACACATATAAATAATATCAATAATCCTAATACATAGAATGTAATGGTCCTCATATTTTCTTTGTCCACGACATGAAATGGTGAACAAAATGCAAAAACTAATAGAAAATTTTAGATAATATTGATTAGTTTTCTGTAACCTTTATAATTTTTAAATTTTATTATTTTAAAATTACAATTCCTTCAATATTCATGACTTTTGTATTGGACTAAATGATCAAAATTATAGTTCAAATAACAACTTAAAAAATTAATAAAATATTTTATTTACCTAAAATTCATAAAAACTTTGAAAATGTATGTTAATTGTTTCAGAGAAGAGGCATAAAATAAAAGGTTTTTTTTGGTATTATTTATTTTGTAGTAATCTAAATATATTTCAACACAAAATTCACCCTTTAAACAGAGTGTCACAATTTAACTTTTATGTTGATATTTTGACTGCACTAGATTTATGGCTAGCTCAAAACAACATAATAGCAATTAACTTTTATTTACCTCAAATAATCCCTACATTGCACAATCTAGGTTAAGATGCATGTTTTCCTCTCTAGGCATCCCTCAACATTTTTATCTAATATAGATAGATATATGATTGGTATATACTCTCCCTTTACAACTTCTGTTGCTAGCACGTGGATATATTGTGACAACACATAATTAGTGGCCACTGAGTTCAAAGATCTATAGTTTCCTAGACTCATAAAATTGTGTTTTTCATTATTCCTGGTGGAATCAAGCATATTAGTAGACATGAAAGCACAAATTAATATGTTACTAGAACACCAAATAATTTTTAATAACCTCTCTATATCTCAACAGTGATCTTCTAAATTTTCAATGATGGTATATCTTCTTTCTATCCATAGCTATATGAATATGAAATTGTACATATTAGTGTTACAATTCATGGAGTGAAATCATCACATATCTAGCTAAATGATAGACTAAAATATGTTTCAGAAAAAGGCATAAACCATCATAATACCTACACATCTCCCTTACATGAGGATTTAGGGCATCATTCGTACAATCTGCGTAGCCTAGCCCAGCCCAGCCTAATCTAGCATAGACTATTTTAGCCTAGCCTATACTAGTGTTGCATAGCTTAACCTAATCTAGCCTAATACAACCTATCCTAATGTAGCCTCTCCTAGCTTAGCCTAGCCTAACCTAACATAGCCTAGCCTAGTGTAGCCTAATCCAATCTAATCTAGGCTAATCTAGCCTACCCCAATCTAGCCTAGCCACTAGGCGGATCTAGCCTGGCCTAATCTAGCATAGCCTAGCCTATCCTAGACTAAAATAACTTTTCCTATCCTAGCTTTACCTTAACTAGCTTATCCTGAACTAGCCTATCCTAACCTATCCTAAACTAGATTATCTAACATAGTCTAACACATGTCTAATCTAGCCTAAACTAGTTGAGTGTAACCCAACATAGCCTGGCTTAGCCTAGCCTCACTTAAACCAACCTAGTCTACCAAGGCCTCAACTAGATTAGCCTACCCTATTCTAAGATTAGCCTAGGCTAGGCTAGCCTAAACTAGCTTGGCCTTCTCTACCCTGTCCTAACCTAGCCTAGCCTAGGCTAGGCTAGCCTAAACTAGCTTGGCCTTATCTACCCTATCCTAAGCTAGCCTATCCTAGCCTAAGCTAGGGTAGCCTATCGTAGGCTTGCCTAAGGTAGCCTACCCTAGCCTACCCCATACTAGCTTACGCTAACCTACCCTAGACTAGCTTACCCTAGCCTATCCTAGCCAAGCCTAGCCTAGCCTAAAATACAAATTGTTAAAAATGTTCAAGTTTAAACATTTCAGATTACCTCTCCTAGCCTTCCCTGCCTAAGCCTAGCCTACCCTAGCATATCCTAGCCTACACTAGCCTAGCCTAGTCTAGCCTAGCCTAGAGTACACTACCCTAGCCTAACCTACAACACCCTAGCCTACCCTAGCCATACCCTACCCTAGCCTAACCTACCCTACCATAACATAGTCAGACCTACCTATCCTTGCCTAGCCTAGCCTAGCCTACCTTAGCCTACCCTACCCTAGCCTACCATACACTAAACTAGCCTTGCCTACCCTACCCTAACCTACCCTACCCTAGATTACCCTTCCCTACCTTAGCCTACCCTTCTCTAACCTAGCCTACCCTACCCTAGACTACCCTAGCCTACACTAGCCTATCCTACCCTATCCAAGCTTAGCCTAGCTAGCCTACCCTACATTATGCTAACCTACAACATACCGTAGTCGAGCCTTGCCTACCCTACCCTAACCTACCCTACCTTAACCTACCCTAACCTACCCTAGCCCACCCTACCCAACCCTAGCCTACCTAGGCTAGCCTACCTAACCTACCTAACCTACCTAGCTTACCGTAGCTCACCTATCCTACCTAGCATAACTTAGCCCAGCTTAGCCTACCCTAGCCTACCCTATCCTAAGCCTACCCTAGCCTGCCTAAGCCAAGCCTATCCCATCCTCCCCTAGCCTAGCCTAGCTTAGCCTAGCCTAGCCTAGCCTAACCTAACCTAGCCTATGCTACCCTAGCCTAGTTTATGCTAAACTAGCCTACCATACCCTAGACTACCCTATCCTACACTAGCCTAGCTTACCCTAACTTAGTTTGGCCTAGCCTACCTACCCTACCTTAGCCTACCCTTGCCTACAATACCTTGCACTATCCTACCCTAGCTTAGCCTAGCCAAGTCTACACTACCCTACTCTATCCTAGCCTTGCTTAGCCTACCCTACTCTACCCTACCCTACCCTTGTCTAACCTATCCTACCATAACCTAGCTTAGCTTAGCTTAGCCTAGCCTAGCCTAACCTATCCTAGCATATCATAACCTACAAACCTAGCCTAGCCTTGCCTATCCTACCCTACCCAAGCTTAACCTAGCTAGTGTACCCTATGCTACGCTACCCTACACTATCAGAGTCTAGTGTGGCCTACCCTAGCCTAACCTACCATGGCCTACCCTACCCTACCCTACCCTACCTATCCTACACTAGCCTACCCTACCCTACCTAACATAGCATAACCTATCCTAGGCTAGCTTACCTAGCCTACCCTAGCATAACCTAACCTACCCTAGCATACCCTAGCATAACCTAACCTACCCTAGCCTACCTAAGCCAAGCCTATCCCATCCTAGCCTAGCCTAGCATACGATAACCTAGCCTACACTAGCCTAACCTATGCTAGATTAGCCTAGCTTACCCTTGCCTACCCTAGCCTACGTTAGCCTATTTTACCCTAGCCTAGCATACTCTAGCCTAGCCTAGCCTATTCTACCCTAACCTAGCCTAACATATCCTAGCCTACTGTATCCTAACCTACCTAAGCCTAGCATAGCCTCGCCTATCCTAACCTACCCAATCTTATCCTAACTAGCATACCCTAGCCTATCCTACCTTACAATAGCCTAGCCTAGCCTAGCCTATCCTACCTTAGCCTAGCCTACCATACCTTGTCCTACCCTACCCTACCGTACCCTACATAGACTACAATAGCCTACCCTAACTTACAACTGAGCCTAGTGTATCCTAGCCTAGTCTAGCCAAGCCTAGCTTACTCTACCCTAGCCTACCCTAGCCTACCCTAGCATAGCGTAACCTGCCCTATCTTACCCAACCTAGCCTAGCCTAAGCTAGCCTACCCTAACCTACCTAGCCTACGCTACCATACCCTAGCCTAGCCAAGTCAACCTAGCCCAGCCAAGCCTACCTACCCTAGCTTAGTCTACCCTACCCTTGTCTAACCTATCCTACCATAACCTAGCTTAGCATAGCTTAGCCTAGCCTAGCCTAACATATCCTAGCATATCATAACCTACATAAACCTAGCCTAGCCTTGCCTATCCTACCCTACCCAAGCTTAACCTAGCCAACGTACCCTATGCTACGCTAACCTACACTATCGAAGTCTAGTTTAGCCTACCCTAGCCTACCCTAGCCTAACCTACCATGGCCTACCCTACCCTACCCTACCCTACCTAGCCTACACTAGCCTACCCTACCCTACCTAGCATAGCATAACCTATTTTAGGCTAGCCGACCTAGCCTACCCTAGCATAACCCAACCTACCCTAGCATACCTTATCCTAAGCCTAGCCTAGCCTACCTAAGACAAGCCTATCCCATCCTAGCCTAGCCTAGACTACCATAACCTAGCCTACCCTAGCCTAACCTACCCTAGCCTAACCTACGCTAGCTTATCCTAGCCTACCCTTGCCTACCCTAGCCTATGTTAGCCTATTCTACCCTAGCCTAGCCTACTCTATCCTAACCTACCTAAGCCTAGCGTAGCCTCGCCTATCCTAACCTACCCAAGCTTATCGTAACTAGCATACCCTAGCCTATCCTACCTTACCATAGCCTAGCCTAGCGTAACCTATCCTAGCCTAGCCTAGCCTACCCTACCGTACCCTACATAGACTACACTAGCCTAGCCTACGCTAGCCCAACCTACCTACCCTAGCTTATTGTAGCCTACCTACCCTACCCTAGCCTACACTAGCCTACCCTAACTTACCTAGCCGAGCCTAGTCTAGCCAAGCCTAGCTTACTCTACCCTAGCCTAGCCTACCCTACCCTAGCATAGCCTAACCTGCCCTATCTTACCCAACCTAGCCTATGCTAAGCTAGCCTACCCTAACCTACGTAGGTTATGCTACCATACCCTAGCGTAGCGAAGCCCACCTAGCCTAGCGAAGCCTACCTACCCTGCACTAGCCTATCCTAGCCTACTCTACTTAGCCTAATGTAGCCTAGCCAAGCCCACCTAGCCTAGCCAAGCCTACCTAGCCTAGACAAGCCATTTTAGCCTAGCCTACCATAGCCTAGCCTACCCTATCCAGCCTAGCTTATCCTACCCTACCCTACCCTAGCCTAAGCTACCTAAATTAGCCTAGCCTAACCTAACCTACCCTAGCTAGCCTACCTTAGCCTACCCTACCATAGCTAGCCTACCCTAACCTACCTAGCCTACCATAGCCTACCCTAGCATACCCTATCCTAATCGTAGCCTAGGCTACCTAAGCCAAGCCTATCCCACCGTAGCCTAGCCTACCTTATCCTAGCCTACCCTATTCTAGGCTACCCTAGCCTACCCTAGCCTATTGTATCCTAGCCTATGTTAGCCTATCTTACCCTACCCTACTGTAGCCTAGCCTATTCTGCCTTAACCTATCTTAAACTAGATTATCCAACCTAGCCTAACACATGCCTAATCTAGACTAAACTACTTGAGCCTAACCTAAGATAGCCTAGCTTAGCCTAGCCTATCCTATCTTAGCCAAACCTAGCCTAGTCTAACTTAAACTGGCCTAGCCTAGTGTGGCCTAAACTAGCTTAGCCTATCTTAAACTAGCTTGGCCTAACCTAGCCTAGCCTAGCTTAACCTAGCTTAGCCTTTCCTAGTCTTGCCTATCCTACACCACTGTAGCCTAACCTAGAGTAAACTATCCAAAACTACACCCTAAAACTCAATATATATTATAAATATACATCCCACATGAAAGTGAAAAAACTTCACATAAAAAGTAGTGAATAGAAGTAATGGATTTATTATGAAAGTTACAAAATACATATTGATGTTTATTGAAAAAATATTTTACATATAAATGTTTGAATGAAAACATAATATAAATTCTATAACAAAATAAATTTTCAACATAAAATAAAAACATATATATATTCAATTATGTAATTAAACAATAAATTTATAAAAATAAATAAACACTTTAAAAGATTAAATCACTAATATAAAATCCATATATTACATTATTAAAATATATAAAAACTAAGAAGAATCATATAAAATATATGAATGTTTAAGAAATTATAAAAAGACTATTTACTTTAATAAAGCACACAATTTTTTTAATTTTTTTCTAAAAATGATGACTTTTTACTAAAAACAAAGTAATATATATAAAAAACTTTCTATATTAATTAAGAAAAACAAAAATTCTTATTTCTTATTTTCGTAAATAAAACTATATAAATAAATACTTATAATAAAAAATAAAAAATATAAATTTTATAGGATATTCAAGATATTTTCATCATGGAAATACAATCATAACAAATTATGGCTGGCCTAAATTACTGAAAAAGACATAGGGTGAAATAAATTAAAACAATATATATAAGCAACGGAATTAGAGGTGAGAAAAAAGCTTATGCACTTCTAGTTTTAAAAAAAATCCATGTCCAATTCAAACAAAAAAAAAGAAAAAACCTATTACAACAGCAGCAACAAGGAAATTCTATAAGCACAAAAGCATGAGACTTCAATTTCAAAAATTTAAAAATATATTTGAAGGAAAATTAGGTGTGCTGAAATTGTTTTCATGACCATAGTTGAATAAGCGCCTATACGACCAAATATGTTATAGACATGAGTCGTTGTTTATTAGCGTACAGTAATTTCCATAAATGGTCAACCAGGAAAAGATTTTGATATATTGGGAAAAGTTTTTGACGTTAATTTGCCTAATTTCTGGGTTTATTAGATACTCTATCTATTTTCTGATCGCATATTCGAAACGAGGGCGATGCTGTTAAGAGGACTGTCTTGTCTGTTGGCAAGTTTGACATGGGTGCTCGTCGGGTTCAAATCCAATGGAATCCTGGGTGCTCGTGGCTTGAAGGTAGCGTGTAGCCTGGTGAGAATATTTGGCGGGGCGGGGAACATGGTATAAGATTACACCCAGGAATTAGGCAACGAAGGGGCAATATAAGGCAGAGGGAGTGGAAGTGACAATGTAGAGAAGTCGCCAACTGTCAGAAAAGTAGGCAAGAGCAGAGAGTAACCCTGTGCAGAAGGAATAGAAGTAGAAGGTCGACATTCCTATTAGCCTCTTCTCGAGAGACCCACGGGCTTCGTCGCCAAAACAAGGGACGATAAACCTACGCCACTCCATGTTATTCCGGTCAATAGACGGAGTATCAAATAAACCCAAAAATTTGCCGTCAAGAACCTGAGGATGGCGTTGCCACGCAAGCCAACCTCAGCAAATCATAATAGTGATCCATTCGAGATTGTATGGATATATAGTGATCAGTAACTCGATATCCATAATACAGGTGGGTTTACATTTAAAATAGATCCATAATACAGGTGGGTTTAGATTTAAAGGAAATCCATAAATTTCGTCAGGCCAGATGGATTCATTGAAATCAGCGAGAATCACATTAAACCTCCACAAATTAAAGAAATATTAATTAAATAGCTAAATAATAAGACCAGATTAATTCCTAAAAAGAGAGGAAGATGGATTAAGCTAACAATAAGAATAACACATAATATTATTAAATGACTAAAAGTCCAGAGTAAATCTTTTATTAATCCAGAAATGAATTAGTTCAAACCAGAGCAAAAAATGAATTAATTGAAACCAGCAGATACAAGGAGCTGTGGCAAAACTACTGACATCAAGGAAGGAGAAGCTACATCGATACATACATGTAACTCGATTTCATTTTCTGAAGCAACCCAGTGGCAAAACTACTGACATTAAGGAAGGAGAAGCTACATCGATACATACCTGTAACTCGATTTCATTTTCTGAAGCCACCCCGTGGCAAAACTACTGACATCAAGGAAGGAGAAGCTACATCGATACATAGCTGTAACTCGATTTCATTTTCTGAAGCCACCGACATTTCCTTACTTCTTTCCACTGAGTTCTCCCAACATATGATTATCTCAGAAATTGAAACGGCAAAAAGAGATGTGATCATCAACCATTAAACTTTTCCACCTGACGATATGGTTGCAGGTTGCCTCGAATCAAAATTACTGAACTATTTCTGAAGAAATCAAGGCCTTCTCAGAAAATCAAAGGGAAAAAAGAGAAGTGATCATTAACTTGCCTCTGATCTGCTCCACCAGAAGTCGACATAGAAGCAGGCTACCTACACTAACAGACAATCAGACAAGCATGCCAAACAAAACAGAGATGGAGGAAGATATTGGATTACTCACATCTAAAACTAAATAGCAATGCTTAACTTCTTGGATGCTTTTCTGTAACAGATAGGTTGCATGCTTTTCTGCAACGGATAGGATCAATGCAACAATTAACTTTATTCATGCTTTTTTACCAGTCAATCAAATGTTTTATTGCTTTTCTAAATGTGTCAATTTGTCAGTTATAGATTTTCACGGTTTTTTCTAAATTTGTTTTTGATTTTAATGATTTTTTATTCTCATGCTTTCCAAATTTGTTTTGAAATGTGTCAATTTGTTAGTTAGTTATAGATTTTCATGTTTTTCTAAATTTGTTTTTGATTTTAATGATTTTTTATTCTCATGTTTTCTAAATTTGTTTTGAATTTAATGATTTTTTAATTCTTGTTTTTTAAAAAAACATATAATTTATCACTAATTTATTCATATCTTTTTTAAATTTAATTATATCATTTTATATTATTGTCCTT
>APFE030965644.1:0-11119 GCA_000404065.3 Pinus taeda | reverse complement strand
GACTGGTTGTTGCACTACTTCCTCGAAGGAACATGGTTCGGTCTCTACACACTCCCCAACCAGGGCCATGTAACCAGTGTACTACTCGAGTGATCTCCTCTGTATGCACTCAGAGGATGGTTGTCCCACATTCTCTCTCACATCCATCACCAATCTGTCATCTTCCCTTGAGCGTCTCTGCTCATCTCTGGAAGAATCTGCATGAGTGGATGTCTCCACTCTTGGATACTCTACATGCGGCTACTCTGCATCAGTCTGAGGCTCCTCCTCCTTAGGAACTAAAAGTTCCTCCTCTGCATGCAACTTGAGCTCCCTCTCAAGGGAAACTTGCATGGCCTTCTGCACGTCGAATTTCAGATCTCTGCGTACCATTGTCCTCTGACTGGTAGGCAAGAACACCCGATAGTTGTGGGGTGTGTCAGTGTACCCCACAAGTATCCCCAACTCAACTGTTGGATCTAGCTTCTTCCAGTCATCTTTGGTCACATGGCAATAAACCAATGATCCAAAGATCCTGAAGTGACTCACATCTAGTCTCTTCCTGGAAAAGGCCTCCACTGGTGTCTTCATACCCAATATATGATGCAGGGTTCTTTTCTGCAAGTATACTGTTGTATTTCATGCCTTAGCCCACAAATGAAGTGGTAAGAATTGGTCATGCAACATCGCCCGAGATGCTCCCACAATTGATCTATTCTTCCTTTCATCCACCCCATTATGTTGTGGGTTATGGGGTGTCGTCAACTCCCGTTTAATTTCTTCTGCTGCACAAAAGTCCTTAAACTGTTGGGAGACATACTCTCCACCATTTTCGCTTCGCAAGGCTCTTATTTTCTTTCCATATTCTTTCTCAACCAAGGCTTTGAACTCACAAAACCTTGAGAAGGTTTGATCTTTCTTCTGCATGAAATAGATCCAACATCTACGAGAAAAATCATTAATAAAAATAACATAGTACCTTTGTTTAGCGATGGAGGTTGTAGAGAATGGTCCACGCACATCTATATGAACTCGCTCCAGGATTGCTCCAGCTCTACTGTCTCGATCCTGAAAGGAAGATTTTGCATACTCACCCAAGGTACAACCTTTGCATGTATCCACTTGCTCCAGTTTACCCTTGGGAAGTCTGGTAGAAATCTGTTGCATGATCTTCAAGGCCCCATGGTGCAAGTGGCCCAATATTCTATGCCATAGCTCACCAATATCTTGGCTCTACACCAACTCTGATTTGGAACTCAATGCAGCACAGTCGTCTACCTCCAGCTTGTAGAGATTCTTTACTTGAATCCTAATCCTCTTGGTCTATTCAGTGCTGATATTCCTCAGGAATGCCTTTCCTTTACTAAAGACTACATCATAGCCTTTATCTTCTAACATAGCAACAGACACAAGGTTCTTCTTCAGACTAGGCACATACTTTACATCATTCAGGATGAGAGGAGCTCTATGCTCCCGCTGAAACACAACCATAACTTCACCTGAAACACGGTACTTTCCATCATCGCCTATCTCTATGAGCATCTGGAGGTCCTTCTCCTCAAAGGTACTAAATAGACTCTTGTCGCTGGTCATGTGGAATGAAGCTCCACTGTCCAGGTACCAAACACAACCCACCATCGATGAAACCATGCATGTGTTGAGGGTGAAATCCAATTTGAACTGTGAGGCTAGTGCCTCGCCATCTAATCCCTTCGAGGATCCCTTCTTGGATTTCTTCTATGGAAAATTTGTAGCATAATGGCCCACCTCATGACAATGAAAGCATCACACTTTCAATTTGTCAATCTTCTTCCCACCATGGGAAGAACTTGATTTGGAATGGGAAGCCTTCCCCTTCCCTTTCCTCACCTTGCTTACTAAGGCTAGATTTTCTTCATCATCTTGCTTTGATGAAGATCCATCTCTGGTGCTTCTTCTTATCTCCTCCTGCATCAGATCTAACCAAAGTCGTTCCCAATTTGGCAGTTTCTCTCTTCCATTTATCGAGTCTTGGTAGCTATGCCAGCTCTTAGGAAGATCGAGGAGAGCAAGACTCACCATGTCATCATCGGCTGTCGTGATCCCTACACTTCCAAGCTCATCCCTACAGGTGGTGAGCTTATTCAGATATGTAGAGATTGTGTCTCCATTTTCACACTTGATTTTCCAAAGCTTTTCTTTCAGTGCTAGCTTCCTCTAATCACTGTTGTTCTAATATAGATCCTTCAATGTTTTCCACATTGAAAATGGTGTCTCCTTCCCATGGAGACTCGAGACTATGTGATCTCGAACTCCCTCTAGAAGAATCCTCCTCACTCTAGCCGCACATTTCTTCCATTTTGCCAATTCTTGGGCATTAGCAGCTGTTGGCTTGGGGACTTCTTGATCAATGAAGTCCTTCAACCCGTTGTCCTCTAATACCGCTTCCATGCAATCCTTCTAGGCTATATAATTCAAGCTGCCATCCAGGGCATATTCGAGTCTCAAACCATTGAATGCCATTGGTGAAATTTGAGATGTGATAAGAATTTGATTTCTATAATCAAGAACTTCAAACTTCTTTGTATATTGTTCTCCACTTTGATCACCTTTTCTCCGATACCACATAGAAATTTCACTGTAGATTAAACTGATTTTGCAATATACTAAAGCAAAATACTTGATATACATCTACATAAATACTTGCAGAAGCTTAATCGATTTTGAGCAAGATCAAATAGAACACATATAATAGAGAATGAGAAATCAATCACACATGAACACAGAAGAATACTTTGGGGAAAGCCTCAGCTAAAAACCTCGATATTTGTATTATCATACAAGTGGAAATATCTCCAGATTACAGAAAGATTTAGCTCACAAGCTATCCAGCTCTCAGTACAATCCCTCAATGCTTCTCATAGACTGAATAGACACAACATATGCCTTCCTCTAGTCCTCCAATCCTCCTATTTTCTTGCGCAGTTTCTCCTGGGTCCTCTGGCTACCACCTATGTGAATTCACCTCTCACACAACTCACCAAACTCAGAAGTAACTGCGTAATCTCCAAGGAATGAATTCCTTCTGCATGCAAGAGATATCCTCAATGGAATATTCCTGATTGAAGTAACATTTCCATCTCTGATCATCAACTGGGCTTTCTGACTAACTGAACATGCATAGAGTTAATTTGATGAGAGAAGAGATTCAATTACTCTGAGTACAGTGTACCATGATGCATGCATTAACTAATAAATCACAATCAGTCCACAAACTGCTTGGAACTAAATAACTAGACTTCTTAGTTATGAGCTAATTATTACAACTAGTAAATCATCCTGATCACTTTAAGGGATAACTTCCTCAATCAAAGGGAAAATTGTTGCATGTCTTCACATAGACTTCATGTTTGATTTTATCCAACTAATTAACTCAAGATGAATTAATTAATTATTTTTCAAACAACTACTAGGATCAAATTCGAATTTTAATTCTCAATTTTAGTTCAGGGACTAACTAAAATTGGAATGTATCCCGAAATGCTATTTGTAGCAATGTTGTTTTTAGCACTTCTATATTTAGCATTTCTTGTTGCTATTTTCAACACAAGGTTGAAAATTCTCGTAGCAAAAGAGTGCATGTAAATCTCAAAGAAACTATGATTTCAAATGGGACAGATATACAAGACTGGATCTTACAGGCAAGACAACAAGATGACAGGTACCAACGACTTAGGCACAAGTTACAACAATAGGGTACATGTGATCAGGATGTGGATTATCATCTCATGACAGATGGTTTCGTGAGATTTAGGCACAAGATCTATGTGTTGACAACAATGAGCTCAATAATCTTATCTCGATGGAATTTGATGTTAAGCCATGTTTAGGTTATCTAGAATATAAGAAGACTCTAACAACTATGAAGAAGTTTTATTATTGATTGAATTTGAAAAAGAGGTAGCTTATTTCATCGCAAGGTGTTTGGATTTTCAACGAGTAAAAGTAGAATGCAAGCATCCATGTTGTTTACTACATCTGATTCTGATTCCAGAATGGAAATGGGATGTCATTTCCATGGATTTCATCATAGGTTTGTTGAGGACATTTAGACAAGATGATTCCATCATGGTTGTGGTTGATAGGTTGACCAAGGTATCTCACTTCATTTTAGTGAAGTCTACTAATTCATCTCGTGAGGTATCACAAGTCTTCATCAGGGAGATAGTGAGATTGCATGGTATTCCTAATAAAATTGTATCTCGTAGAGATTCAAAGTTCACTTCTAGGTTTTGGAAGGAGTTATTTGCAAGTTTGGGTATAAAATTGTTTTTATAGTACAACTTATCATTCACAGATAGATGGATTGATAGAGAGGTTCAATAAGGTTCTCGAGGACATGTTGAGAATGTATGTCATTCACCAGCAAAGGTGGGAGGAGTATCTTACACTGGTTGAGTTTACTTACAATACTGGGTATCATGAGTCACAAGGTACTGATAGGACTATACATGTTGGCAAAGATGGAATAGGAAATGTAGGTTATCGAGAAGAATCTAAAGGAAACACAGGCTAACATAATAATTATGCAGATCAACGTAGGGCGTTTAACAAGTTTCGGTTTGGGGAGCATGTGCACTTGCGCATCAAGCCCAAGAAGAGCTCCTTGAGGGTTAGGTCATGTGCCAAGTTGGAACCTCAGTATTGCGGGCCTTTCAAGATCCTTGAGAGGATTGTTCTAGTGGCCTAAAAACTTGCACTGTCACCGACAGTGAAAGTTCGTGATGTTTTCCATGTTTCATTGCTTAAACGATATGTGAAGGGGGATGATCATGTGATTGACTAGTTTGTATTACAGGTGGAGCTAGAAGGAAAAAACAATCCAGAAGCTCAGTACATATTGCAGCGGAAACAACCGAGCAACCAAGCAATTTAAAATGTAGTGGAAGCACTTTGGGCGCGATGAAGCTACATGGGATATGGTTGAGGCGAAGGAGTTTTGGTATATGTACATATTTATGTTTGGTTGTTATTGTTACATACCACAATGAGATAAGTTATAAAGCTCCATTGTCAATATGTTTTGGTTTTCAGCAGTCTTGCTGGTCATAGGTGTCATAGAACACTAAGGAAGGTGTTCCCCTAAGGGGGAGGGGTTCGTTACAACCTCGTGTTAAAAGTTCATCTTAAAAAGTTAATAAAGGCAAAATAAGACCAAGGTCATGAGAAATGTATTCCAAGCTAAATGTTGGGCCAAACATCCTTGTGGGTGTCACTTTCGATTTATTATGGCTAAGGAAATTAGAAAAAGATGTTGAAAAATGCAGCAAGAAAATATGATTTTTCCTTGATTAAATTGAGAAAAATCAAATTTCTACATCTGCAGATAACTTAGATGTAGTTAACTTGTGTGACATGGCTTGTGACACCCAGTTTACTCAGTAAATTTGAGTTGGAGGAGTTGGAGTTCAGTTTAGCATGTGTGATTGCTAGTTTGTAGCAATCAAGGTCAATTATTTCAAGTTGTTTTCAGTTAAACTATTTCCAATTGTTGAAGTAACTAGTGGAAGATCAGTTGTGCAGTGATATTTTAGTCTAACTCAGTGATCATCCAGTTAATTGATCAATCCACCCAAAATAGCTAGCAAATGTAGAGAATTTGAGTTCTCTAGCTAGGGTGGAGATTCCAATGCAGTGTATCATCAATTGTAGACTAGTCTTGAGTGTACAGGTGTTGCATGTAGTTATATGATGAACCTTTGGAATTGCACAATCCATTTTGAAGAAATTTATAAATAATAGAGGCCTACTTTCTCAAGGATTTGCACAAGGAAATAGGGGCTCAAGCAGAGGCATAAATTAACTAATTCTGGATCATATCTTCTCAGTGAGTAGAGAGATAGGTTATTCACTTGCAGTTTATGATCAATTGAGAAAAGAAATTGTAATACATATCTATTCATTAGATTAATGCAAGAAAATATTGGGGTTTTTAGCAGATTACTTTCCCATGAAAAATATTGTGTGCATGTGTGTTATTTCTCATTGCATGTTTGTGATTGATGTTCTAAATTGTGAATTGAATTCCACATAGAAGTAGAGTAGGTTTGTGTCTTATGATTTTGATTACAACTTCATGAGAAATTGCAAATCTACATCGTAATTTTTACATGGTATCTGAGCAAGATTCACATTAGAATAGGAACTTCGAAGTTGTTTCTTAGGAGGATGGAATTTGTAGTTCAATGTAGCAAGATCTATTTAGAGTTGAGAAGATGACCTTCAATGCAATGAGGCTAGAGTATGCCTTTGAAGGAAACTCTAATTTCATTGCATGGAGGTGGTATTGGATGACAATGGATTTCTGGAATAAATCAAGACAAATGTTGCAAAACCACAAGCATCTGATGCCCAAAACCTTTCTAAGTGGAAGAAAGATGTAGCCAAGGTGAGGAGAATAATTTTGGAGGGAGTACGATATCACATTGTCTCAAATATCCACGAGAAATAAACTTTTTTCACAATGTGGAAAGAACTAACAAAATTGTTCGATAATAGTAGTGACCATAGGAAGCTGGCACTCAAGGATAAACTTCGAAATATCAAGATGCAAAAAAATGACACTATTCTATAGTATCTGAGTAGGTTCACACAAGTTTGTGATGAACTTGGCAGAGTTGGTGTTAATGTTGCAAAAGATGACTTGGTAAGCCTAGCCCTTATAGGCCTTCCCAAGAGCTGGCATATCTACTAAGATTCGGTGAACGAGACGGAAAAACTACCAAATTGGGAACACTTATGGTACAATTTGGTATAGGAGGAAATAAGGTGGAATGCCATAAATGGGACTTCATCCAAGGGCAAGGATGAAGAAAAAAATTCATTTGTTGGAAAGGGAAAGAAGGGAAAAGGGAAGAAATCTCAAACCAAACCAGAATCCAGACAAGGGGGAAAGAAGAAAGATTTGTCCAAAATTAAATACTTCAATTGTCATGAATTCAAGCATTATGCCATGAAGTGTCCACATAAAAATTCAAGAAAGAAGACCTCAGGAGGAGCAGCAGGTGAAGCCTTGGCTTCACAGTTCAATATTGACTTCACCCTTATCGCATGCATGGCAAGCATAGTAATAGGGAGCGAGTGCTACTTGGAATCTTGTGCCTCGTTCCACGTGATAGGGTGTATATGTTTTTTCAATAACCTAGAAGAGAAAGATCTCCAGATGCACAATGACATGGGGGACAACAAAAGGTATAGCGTGATCGAGATTAGTATAGTCGACTTTTAGAGGGAGTCAGGATTCCCTCTCAGACTCAAGGATGTCATGTTCATTTCGGGCCTAAAGAAAAATATCATCTCTGTTGTAGTTTTGGAAGACCGTGGTTATGATGTGATATTCAGCAAAGGAAAAGAATTCCTGAGACACATAGCCATGAAACAAGTGAAGCGGATTGGGGTTCGTGTGAAGAACCTGTATAAGCTACATGTGGAAGATTGTGTTGCATTAAGCACTAAGGTAGAGAAAGTGTAGAGCTATGACATTGGTGAACTTTGGCACAAAAGACTTGGTCATTTGCATCATGGCACCTTAAATATTATGGAACAAATAACCATTGGCCTCCCCAAAAGAGCACTTGAGCAACATGATGTATGCAAAGGATGTACCTTAGGGAAGTATGTAAAATCCACATTCCATGATTGGGACATTAAAACACATCTAGTCATGGAAAGGATGCACTATAATGTTTTTGGACCTTTCTCAATAGCCTCCATTGCTAGACACAAATATTTTTTTGTTTTTATTTATGACTTCTCAAGGAAGTGTTGGATCTTATTCATGTGAAAGAAGGATAAGACATTCTCCAAGTTCATAGAATTCAAGGCTCTGGTTGAGAAAGAAACCAACAAGAAGGTGAAGGTTCTCAGGAGCGATAATGGAGGTAAGTAAGTTTTGAATGAATTCAAAAATTTCTTTGCAAAATAAGGCATTCAAAGAGATTTGATAGAACCCCACAATCCACATCAGAATGGGCTGGCTGAGAGATAAAATCATAGCATTGTGGGCGATGCAAGGGCTATGTTGCATGACCAAGTCCTACCATTGCATTTTTGGGTAGAGGCATGCAACACAACAGTATAGTTGCAGAACCTGAGTCCTTATCAAATTCTTGGTATGATTACACCAGAAGAGGCCTTCTTGGGGAGAAATATGAATGTGTAACACTTAAGGATTTTTGGAGCCTTTGTTTACTACCATGTCTCCAAAGAATCAAGGAAGAAGCTTGAGCTAATAACAGAGTTAGGGGCATTTATTGGTTACATAGAATCTCCTCACAACTAACGTCTGTACTTACCTTCCCTCAGAATGACAGTTGTGTGAGGGGATGTAAAGTTTGATGAGGAGAAAGTAGCGTGGTTCTCTCTTGAGAGGGAGCTTTAGACCCCACCATAATAGGATATTTTAGCTCCAAAGGAGGAGCCTCAGGGATTTGTGGAGTAGCCACAAATTGTGGAGTAGAGAGTGGATAAGTACATTTAATTAGAATCATCTAGAGAGGGTAGGAAAAGAACCTGGGAAGCTAATATACTTGTTCAATATGTGAGGGAGAATGTGCGAGCTCCTTTAAATTTGTGTAGGAAAAGGAAGTCACCTGAGAGGTACACTGGATACATGTCTCTAATGACTAATATTGTAGAGACTGAGCCATCCTCTTTCGAGGAAGTAATAACGCAACGTGTATGGGTTGATTCAATGGTGGAGGAATACAAATCCATTGTAAAAAACTATTTCGGAACTGGTCCCATGACCAACAGATCCATCAATTGTGGGTTCGAGATGGATCTTCAAGGTTAAGCAAGCAGCAAATGGAAGCATATAGAAGTATAAATCTAGATTTGTGGCCAAGTGGTACTCTCAAGTTGAGGGAATTTACTATGAGGAGACTTGTTCTCTTGTAGCAAGGTACTCATCCATTAGATCAATTCTTGCTCTAGTTGCACAGATGGGGTGGAAGATCCACCATATGTATGTAAAAAAAACATCTCTCAATGGGGTTAATGAGGAGGAGGTGTACATCAAGAAACCATAAGGTTTTGAGACATTTGGTCGAGAGTCTCATGTGTGCAGACTCAAGCGAGCGATGTACAGTCTCAAACAAGCACCTTGTGCTTGGTACACTAGGATCGATAACTATCTCACTGGTTTGGGCTTCACCAAAAGTGAAGCAAATGCAAACCTATATCACATCTTGGTAGAAGGTAAATTTCTTATTATTGTCTTATATGTTGATGATTTGATTTTAACTGGTGATGAGTAGCTGATCAGATATTGCAAGGAGGACCTTGCAAGGGAATTTGAAATGAAGGACATGGGTCTCATGCACTACTTCCTTGGATTGGAAGTATGGAAAGGTGATGGGGAATTTTTGTCTCAAGGAAAGTATGCAAATTAGATACTACATAGATTCTGCACAGAGAGTTGTAAACCCATGGAGACACCTCTAGCGACCAACTAGAGGAAGGAGGATGCCACTTTAGGTGAAGAAGTGGATGCTACCATTTATCAGTAACTAGTGGATACATTGATGTAACTTGTGAACACATGACCACATATGTGCTATGTAGTAAACTAGCTGAGCTAAGTTATGGTTAGGCCGACCAAATTATTTTGGAAGGTAGCTAAGCATCTTTTATAGTACCTTAGAGGCATTACCCAATTTGGACGATGGTATATACAGACAAATGGAGTGAAGCTATGTGGCTTCACATATGCGGATTAGGTGGGGAGTCCATCAGACCAGAAGAGTACATCAGGTGGAATTTTCAGTGTTGGTTCTATAGCAATTTCCTGGTACAGTAGGAATTAAAGATCTATGGTGCTCAACTCGGCAGAAGCGGAATATATGGTTGCAAATCAAGCAACATGTGAGGCGATCTGGAAGAGAAAGATACTTGTGAGATTGTTTGGTCAGATGATGGATCCAATTGTGATCTATTGTGATAATCATAGTTGCATCAAGCTCTCTGAGAATCATGTATTTCCCGAACGATCCAAGCATATAGATATCTGTTATCACCATTTACGAGATTGTGTGAAGAGGTAGATAATGTTGCTACATTACATTTCGACAGAGGAACAAGATGCTGACATTTTGGCAAAGGCCTTGTTAAGAGGGAAGTTCAAGTTCCACATGTGCAAGATAGGGATGGTTGATAATCCCTTTCTCACTAAGAGGGAATGTTGAAAATGCAACAATAAATTCTCAATTTGATTTTGCCTTGATTAAATTGAGAAAATTTGAATTTTCACATCAACAGACTACTTGGATATAGTTAAATTACATGACATGGCTCGTGTCACCCAGTTTACTCAATCAATTCGAGTTGGGGTAGTTGGAGTTTAGTTTAGCATGTGTGATTGCTAATTTGTAGCAATCAAGGTCAGTTATTTCAAGTTGTTTTTAGTTAGACTAGTTCTAACTGTTTAAGGAACTAATGAAAGGTCAGTTGTGCAGTGAGACTTTTGTCTAACTCAGTGATCATCTAGTTAACTCACCTGTTGTTGAAGGACTTTGTGTAGGATCCTTCCTTGCTAAAGAAATGAGGCCCTTTAGCCTTGTCGATAAAGTTTTGACTCTTTTTCCTATACCCGCATAACGACTTAACTTAATTGCAAGACAAGTTGCCGAACAACTAATCCCCTCAATGAAATCACTATAAAGAAAGGGCATGAAAATATCTCTCTCTATAGAAGGAAAGCATGAGACTCTCTTTCTTATGCTTCGGTAGGTACTTTTATAATATTTGGTAAAGGAAAATTATCACTATCCTAGTAAAGAAAACATGAGATTTTCTAGAGGTTAGGTACCGAAAAAAAAAGAAGAAGAAGAAGAAGAAGAAGAAGAAGAAGAAGAAGAAGGGGTACTCTCTTAGTAAGGTCAAGTTCTTCAGAGGTTAGGTGCAACAGTAGAGGTCAAAAGAGATGGTATAGGTAACTCACCTTCCTGGCTATATCTTCTTACGTCCCTCCCAAAATAGCTAATGCGTTGAGAGAATTTGAGTTCTGTTGGGCTGTGTTATATTCTTTCCATGACTAACCTACGTAGTGAACCGGGGGGTTAGAGGGGGGCAGAGCCCCCCCCTTCGTTGTGCTGATTACGTA
>APFE030965641.1:97657-115887 GCA_000404065.3 Pinus taeda | reverse complement strand
CGCTCATCATCATCATCTCTGTTCTATAACAATCACACATGGGAGTAGATAGAGGATGAATTTGAATGAAGTTTGAACTTGGATTATTGGCCCAAATTTCTAAAGAATTTGGAATTGTAAATCTTGTTGAAGAATAATTTCTCCTTAGAAGAAGTGTTATTGGGTTTTCTCCGAAGTTTGGGTCTCCCATGGAAAACTCATTGTCTCTATTGTACATGGATGTCCCTTATGTTCATTATTGTTTCTGTTGTATTTACTATTCGAATATTCTATGTATAATTTCTCAATGATATTAGTGTCATTAGATAAATTATTTGAAGATCATTAGGTAGTAATTATCAGATCAAAATATTGGTTTCTATTATGTATCTTGTATAAAATTCAACATGGAATCAAATCTTTATTGAGAGAGAATCCAGTAAAGTAATCCTAAAAGAGAAGGGGGAGGGACTTCATTTATGGAACAAGAGAGCACTAGAAGGAGCCACATGCAACAAGCTAGAAGAGGTCGAATTAATGAATGAACAAGGAGATTTGTTCCAGAAGAGCTAATTCAAAGGTTTATCCAAATGATCTAACTGAGGTCTCGCTATCTCGTGGGCTACATAAATAAGGGCAAGGACTGTAGGCATAGCCACAGGGAGTCAAATCTAGGAAGGTTCTGTAAGTCTAAAATAGGGGATCCGTGAAGCTAGATAGCCTTGAATCATGGAAACTAAAGGTTGGACAGAGTTGAAATAAGGAAACTATCAGGCTTTTATTGAGTCTATTCAACTTAGTTGAGGGCTAATAGCCACAAGATTTCTGGCCACAAGTAGAAGGGAAGTTTTGGGTTGTGTTTGAAGTATAAACACAAAAAGTGAGGAAGAGAAGGTGGCTTCAAGGTAGATTAGGGCATCAACAAGGGTACCAAAACCTTTTGGAGACTCATAAGAGGGTTGGTTGAGTTGGCTATGAAAAAGCTACAAAAGTGATGCAAAGAAAAAGGCTACAACCTGAATGGTTGAGTAAAGGAAAGTTATCGAACGTCAAAGGTAAAGTTGTAGGCCTATGTTAGGCCAAGGTTGAGCAGGTTTGAGGTTGCAAAACTAGGCTAATCAACAATGATCAAAAGAGAAAACAACTAGGTGATAAGTGGTTGTGATGATCAGGGATATGAGGAGTTTTTTATTTGCCTTGAAGTCTTTATACTCATTGAAAGTCTTAGGACCCATGGAATTAAGCCTTAGAGAAATAATTTTAGTGTTGGATGCAAGTGGAGTTTGGGAGATGCATATGTGGTTTATCTCCTTGATAGCATGTGGAATAGCATGTGGAATGCAAACGAGATATCCAAGGGTAAATTTGGTGTTGATGCTAGCTTTTTGTTAAACCTTTTATGTGGCTAGATAACTCGATGAATGGATTTCCAATCCTAATCTGTAGGATGAAGAAACCCTATCTCTTATAAATCACACAAGAATGGAAAGTAGCATGCAATAGTGGCTGAATGTTAAGGAGGAGGATGATCATCCACTTCAAAAGAAGATAAGGAATCCAATCTTGATGATATTGAAAATTGAGTTCATTGATTTCTATGAGGCAAGGATCAAGAAGGAGTTGACAATTCCCTACAACCCTCAACAGTTTCCATTTTTTTCATCAAGAGATAAGTACTTCCTATCTTTCTCCCTTGAATATTATGATTATCCTTATTCCTTGGTCAACCTCTTGTCTTTATAATTTTTGCTTGGTTATAATTATTTCTTCCATGGCCTCTTGAATGATGTTTTTAGGTACATTGTGAAGGCTTCCAAGTAATTGATTACGGAAATAGATGGTAGCACCTAGAAGAATAAAGAAAAGTTTGTGGAAAGAGGGTTCTCCCAGTAAGAGGGAGTGTACCACAAGGATTTTTCTTGCTCCAATCTCCAATGCATAATTTCTTGTATGACCTAAAATATCAAAAATAAACTCAACAAAAGTGACTGGTGTTTGAGAGGAAAAATTGTGTAGACATCCAAGATTTTGCTAGATGACCAAAAGAGATTCTAGTTTCGAGGGAGAAGATCGTGAATCGGAGTGGAAGGAGAAACCTTCCAAAGAGGATATCATCGGTTGATATTGTCAAGATGTTTAGAGGCAGAAGTTCTCTAAGAGAAATATGCCTTCTTTGAGGAGACAATGTCAAATAGAAAAAGGACTTACTTGGATGATAGAGGGAGAAACAACAACAAAAAGAATTTCTTGCATGACAAAGGGAGAAACAACAACAAAAGGAATTTCTTGCATGACAGAGGGAGCAACAATGACAGGAGGATTTGATTGTGTGACAGAGGGATAAACTAGGACTACCATGGGAAGGCTTACTTCAGTGTCGAAAGGAGTTGGCCTCGAAGATTGAAATGAAGGATTCTGGAAACATACATTATTTCTTGGGATTGGAGATTTAGATTTGGTGCATCCCAAGATGTATAAGAAATTGATTAGATTCTTGATAGAACTAGTTAACACCAAGATTGATATATTCTTTGTAGTGAACACCCTAAGCCAATATATGGTGGATTTAGCGCAAATACATTGGCTTGTCAAAAGTAATGGAAGACGTACTTATGTTATATAGTAGATATTATTTGATATATGTCTCAGGTGGTGAAGTGAATTTGTAGGGATATATGGATTCAGATTGGGCTGGGAGTGTAGAGCATATCAAGAGAACATCATGGTGTTGATTTAGCTTGGATTGGCTATGATACCTTGGTTCAACAGGAAGTTTACTTATGTCACACGTAGAACAAAAGAGACAAAATATATCACAGCTTATGTCACAATTTGTGAAACAATATGACTTCAAAAGCTTCTTGCAGGAATAGTTGATCAGGTCACTTCATCCGACACATGGTGCAGAAAGAAGCAGTGGATTTTGAGTACACATATACAAATGAGAAGATTGCAGACATTCTCACCAATCCTCTTTCTATAGTGAAGTTTATATACTTCATAGACAATATTTGCATCATGCATAAATTCTCCCTTGTTGAGAGGGAGGGTTGATTTCTTTGTAGGATTAGGGTAGGCCATCTCCTGAAGCCATAAAATATTTTGGTTGGGTCATTAAGGACCATGTCTAAGGGAGATGGATACATTCACCTGAGAAGCTAGAAGGACTTGGTTAGGTCATAAATGACTTTGACTAGAAAGGTGAACGACCCAAGGCAATCATAGGGAAATTTATAGGATTGGATAAAACTTCTCCTGAGAAGCGTAAACGACTTTCCTAGGTCATAAAGGACTTTGAATAGAGGAGATAGATGTAATTCATCTGAGAATCCATAAATGATTTTGGCTAAGGGTGAATGGTCCAAGGGAAGATTCTTTGTTAAGAAACCAAAAGGGGACTTGGACCAGAGGAGATTAATAAATCTGTCAAATGAGCCATAAAAGATTTTGGCTAGAGGTAAAATTCCATAGATAATTACATTGCCCACTCCAAGATGGAGTTATCTATAGACATACATCAACATAGCAAGCTCATGAACTTTTCTTATGTAGGAGGAATTTCAACGAAGGGGAAATCTGTTGTAGCCAAGTAGAATATTTCCCTTGCTAAGACAAAGCTTTTTTTTTCTGTGTAGTGTCAAGAGGTATTCCCACATGCCAAGATGCCTCCTAAGTCGACCTAGAATATTTATGAATATAAATAAAAATTTAATTTTTTATTGGGCTTCATGTAGGCTCAAAAAGGACAAGTCCACCCAGCTCATGAAGGGACGTGTCCCCTGGGGTAAAGGCACCCATTTAACTGTATATATATATATATATATATAATATATATATAATATATTACTTAAATATATATAATATATAATATATATATATACATAATGTGATACTTCATTTGATTACTGATCATCATCATCTCTCTTCTATAAAAACCACACGTGGGAGAAGATACAGGGTGAATTTGGCTGAAGTTTGGACTTGGATTTTTGGCACATATTTCTAAATAATTTGGAATTGTAAACCTTGTTGAAGAATAATTTCTCCTATAAGAATATTTGTTGGGTTTCTCCCAAGATTGGGTTTGCCAGGGAAAACATGTTGTCACTATAGTTCATGGTTGTATCTTTATGATCTTTATTGTTTCCATTGTATTTACTGTTGAAATCATTTATGCATAATTGCTCAATGCTGTCAGTGACATTAGATAAATTGTTTGAAGATCATTAAACAGTAATTATAAAATTTGAAAATTGGTTTCTACTAAGTATCTTATAGAAAATTCAATGCAATGAAGAGAGCCATACACGACCTGTACATACTATAGACAACAATATTACACTCATTGTTCTTCCCACACTTCAAAGAGGCAGCTCAAAGTATAACTTTGATATAACATATGTTTTTCCTAAACGCCTGTCTTGACATGAAAATACTACTTGTATTTATAATAACTCTATCTTCTACTTCATATTTTCCCTCCACATACAATACATCAAAAATAAGACATTGATGAAATGACACCCAATTATATGTGTGCTAATTAGATGGTGAACCATGATATGAACTCTAAAGAACTAGGGGTAATTAACATATAAAAACATAATTGTATGGGTAAACGTAATGAAATAAATCAGGCTTTCCAAATAATAGTGTAGCAATCATAAAAAGAATAGTATGACTTACATATATAATCATGCAACAATGTGATGACTATCACATTGGAAAAAAAAAATATTGAGCTCCTTACTAGAGAAAGTCTAATTAAAGCAAGTTTCACAGTAGGAAATTGCAGAAACTATAGAAAACCAAAAGATGTTGTGCATGTTTTTCCGAGATGCCTATTCACAAAGGGTGTTTGGGTATTATCAAGTTCACAATGTGTTACCTTACAGATACCTAGTGGGTAATAATCTGCATGGCATGCATGGTAATTAATCAGGATGGCCACTCTTCACTTTCTTTTGTGAAGAAGATGAATCTGAACCTTCAAAGACCTACCTAGAAATTGGATTTATATACTAGAAAGAATATCATTTTTTCACTCAATAGCCTTGCAATGTAAATATAAAAGATATCCAGGTGCCAAATCACTTGCACTTGATCTTCTACCATGGAAAATATTAAGCACGATGCAATGAGCCTACTATTGGCTTACTACCTTTTCATCCTGTCCACTGAATATTTATTTATTCTCATCCAAGGGACAATATGGAAAAGTAATTAACCAATAATTGAGTTACTAAATGGTGCTTAATACTTTCTGTGGTCACACATTTAAGCATGGGAGAGGGGATTTTGATGTATTGAATTACTTTTATGTAAAGGAATGTAATTTCATCCCCTAGTAATGTAAGCATCAACTTTTGTTCCTATACATAAAAAATAGGAACCATTGGAAATATTTTCAAGAATCATAAAGCAATTTGAGCTATGGATCAAACACTGACATCCATATAAGCCAAATTCTAGCCACATTGTCAAGTGACTTAAATAGGAACAACCATCATGATGACAATGATTTGAAATCAACTGCATACAGATATACATCTGTCCAACAAATTTACAATCTAAAGCAACATCGAGACAAGCTTGAGTGGTTTTGATCCACCAAAAATAGACCCATACAAACCACTGAATAATCTCAAAGCAAAGTGATTTCTAAAAAACTAGATCAATGGTAAAGAGACCATTTTTGGGGAAATCCAAGGAATGTTTCCTCACGTAAGTAGATGGTATTTCTTGTAAATCCCTGTGACATTGGTGACAATCAGTTCAACTAATCCCAGCTAAACCATGCATGTAAATGTGATAAAAGGATGGAAATATGGCATCCACACATAGCATAATTATTTCTACACTCACAACTATCACAATGATACAACAAAACAATATATAGAGACACCAAAGTGGCAATTGTGGAAGAGAACTATGAAGACAATCAATAGTGTGATCACCTACACATATAAGAGTGTGATGTCTAGACATGGAGAAAAATTCCACTATGAGAAGCTCCTAATTTTCTATAGCTTTCTTTACTATCAGAATGACACTTTTCCATTATCAGACCAAAAAATCCACTTATTAGACCAACAACAGTGGTGGTGACTCACAATCATCTATGGGATATTATCAAAAGGATGAACATATCCTCACCGTATTAGTTTGGAATGCAACTACTGAAATCATGTCCTCATTGTATTTCCTTAGGCAAGGGAGGCCACTGGAGCTCTTGAGATCTGAGTATTCAGAGAATCACTTCCTTGAAGCCTGCCCATTAACAACAGCATGTGACACATCAATTACAACTTCAACCCCAAATCCAAATGCAACTAACAAACAGAAACAAATATACTTGTTTTAGCTAAATAATAATCAAATTGACTACAATAAACTCAATACCACCATCCAATACTTCATGTAGTAAAAACCCATCTAAATTAATGAACTGCCAAATAATATTCACGCATCATTCTTTCATTTGGTTAAGCAATTTTCCATCAGCACACAAAATTCTAATGGTGCATTAGTATTATGGCAACTACAATGAAATAAAAAACACTATATCTTAGAAAAACCTCCATGAACAAATTATTAGCTAGTAGAGAATAATGCAAGAATAGGCAGACATCCATGTGGTGTCAACTTGTAATTTTGAATGATATGGATGGCAAGCACTTGTAATTTTGAATGATATGGATGGCAAGCACTTGTAATTTTGAATGATATGGATAGTGAGGTCTTGCAATTTTGAATGATATGGATGGTGAGTGGCATGGGAGGTAGAGTATACCTTCAAAGATGCATGAGTGTTGTTGCAATTGGTCACAACAACCATGGAGAGTGTAGCTAAGGGCATACTCCCTCAGCTACAATATTCCTATGTGCTTGTTGGAAAAAAGCTTGAGATGCACTAAATTAGTAAGCTTATCATGCCCAGAGGGTATACCCCTAGAGAGTTTGTTGTTGTATAATGATAGTGTATCTAGGTTTGTCAAATCTCCAATCCCATTGGGAATGCTTCCATTTAGCTCATTCATTGACATATCCAAATTCAGAAGACTCTTAAGATTGTTGATATTGTTTGGAATTGGTCCATATAAATTGTTCTTATATAGAAATAAATATGTCATCTTTGAAAATGCCATCAACATGTTGGGGATCCTTCCAGATAAATGATTATGTGAGAGGTCCAAGTGTACCATATCTCTTATATCCCCTAATGTCTCTGGAATTTCTCTGATTAAATTGCAAGTTTTCATCCACAAGTACTGCAATGTTGACAAATTCCAAAGTTCATGTGGGATTACCCCTTGATCAAGAGGGTTGTAGGCTAGCATCAAGTTTTTCAACAAAGAGAGATTTCCAAGGAAGGAGATAACAATACCATTTAGTGAGTTGGTACCATTTAGCAAGTTAGAGTGCAAGAACAATACCTTAATCTTAGGCAACTGTCTAAATCCAGGAATTTCCCCAGAGAAATCATTGGTTGAGAGGTAGGATTTTACCACTCCTCCATTTTATATATCTCATTCGGCAAGATTCCACCGAACCTAGTGCCAATGAGGGCCAGAGGCTATAATACGCCTTAGATGCAAGTCAAATGCAATGAAAATTCAACAAATCAAACTGCCAGCCCCTGCACCTTAAAAAATAGGGAGAATACAAGCTATTTTTTTTCCCAAGGAATGGACAAAGCCCCTAAGAAGTCATATTACTGGAAATAGGGGTGATGCCAAGAAGAATTTTTTACATCCAAACCAGAAATCAAGCCATGCCAAGAAAATTCTACAACCAAATCAAGTGAAGCATGCTTTGCAATGTTTACCTGCCCTACTTTTAGTAGGCTAAAATATAATAATTATTTATTTTTAAAATATTTTTTACGCTAACTATCGAAAAGTGTGTAATTTTAAAAATTCACCCCTCAAAAATATGAAACCCCTTAAATTTTGCCCATGGGCTAAAATTCGCCCCTATAATTTTATAAGGACACCATGTAATGAACTCACATAAAATATGAGTCTGGGGAAAGGTAAACTGAGGTAAAAACGATTGCTAGATGCTTAAATCATCACTATTATCTAAAAAAATTTGAGTCACCCAATTATGAAGCTCATATAAATCAAATTCACATTGAGTTTCTGTTGTCCTATACTGTGTGTCAACTAAAGGAAACCAATTTAAATTGGCAACAGAGGGTAAGATAGGGCTCTTGATGACCAATTTCGCTTTTCCATTATGTGACTGTATTTCAGAATTTAAAGAGCGTCAAATAAAATTACCCGATTTGTACTTGATTGATAATAAGAGATAATGGTGACTTTAAAAGGAAGTGGTACACTTCAACAGTCCCTAGGTGTATCCCTTTACTCATACAATGAAATGGGAAAGAAATAAAAGCTAGGCAATGTGGTATTTTTAAAGTGAAAGGGGAAAGAAAACTAACAGCAAAATTACCATTTTTGGAGCATCCCAATTAAAGGTTTAAACATTGGCAGGAGTTAATGACCAACGTCTATATGACGATTAGAAGGAAATTTGGCCAAAATTAATGTGACGTAAGGGGGTGAGGTGACATGGATGGATGTGGTGGCACGTTATGAGTGGAGCAGGAGCTAGCAGTAGTAGCAGCAAGTTTTTGGGGGGATTGGACTGTAAGTGGTAAGGGAGGAGAGTCCCTCAAAATTCCTGTGGGGCAGCCACATGGTCGCGGGTCATTTCAATTAAACAACTTTTCAGAACCACCCCCCTCCCCCGTTAATCTTTGGGAGGCCGAGTGGGTGGGGTGGGGGGGGGGACATCGTTCCTTGTCATTGATTTTGGTGGGGACGATCTAATTTTTCTAGAAGTGCCAATGATTTATTACAAAATGGAAAAACATCAAGTCGACCTTTATTCACCATTTAAATGACAATTTTTCTAATTTAATGAAGATTTAAGGATAATCAACAAAACAACTTAGGGGAAATTTTTATTGGCATGCCCTTTTGGGGATTTATGTTTATTTACTTTTTATTTATATACTTCTCTTCTTTCCCCTTTACTTTTATTTTTATTTTTCTTTCTATTTTTTTCTTATTCTTTCTATTTTTTTCTTATTTTCCTTTTCAAAGAGTAAACAACCTAAAATGAAAAATAATTTACAACATCCCACTGGGATGAGTAACTAGATAATCATACCTTGATCACTATATTTATATGGTGATAACAGAACCTCATGTAGTAACCTACTAACCACATGAATGATTATTATAGACATATTTGGGCACTTTAACCCCAATCATATATGTCAATAAACCAAGGGATATTTAACCCCTAAAAGTATTGTTTTATACCCTAAAGGATCATGGTCAACTGATTACATCATTTCCCAGAAGTTCCACTTGAAAAACCACTCAGAACTGGCCAAAACTGGACCATACTGACTGCTCCATGGGTAGGGTGCAATGCATATTGACTCCTACACTAGCTAGGTGTGATGCATACTAAATAAGCCTTTTTTGGGGTGTGATGAGTGAGAATGGACAAATGTCTGAGACAATTTGCTAAGTGGATGCTCATGGAATCTTCTAGAAACTTCTCCTATGACACTTGCCTCTCTGAATTCACCCAGGGATGAGTAAGAGATCCAAGAAATATCCAAGTGGAAATAAGAACTACAGCTAGAATGATACTAATCAAAAACCCAGAGATGACTCACACCTCTACAAACATCTGTA
Source organism: Pinus taeda (assembly GCA_000404065.3). Classification (NCBI taxonomy): domain Eukaryota; kingdom Viridiplantae; phylum Streptophyta; class Pinopsida; order Pinales; family Pinaceae; genus Pinus; species Pinus taeda. Next base: position 106,186 of record APFE030965641.1, on the reverse strand, counting down.
AATGGATCCCTCATCTTAGAGATATAGAGGTTGGAATTTTGTAATTTGTAAAGAAGTGTTTTATTTTGTCTTTTAGAAGAAGGATTGTATTGTTGGGTGATCTTGATTTTCATGAGGTGAATAGGGCTTTGATGCTGGGAGGATGATGTTGGATCAGACAACTAGGTTGTAATCCTCTCTTCTATTATTAATAAAGTTCATTGAGTTTTCCTCCATACAATCATGTATTTGTGAATGTTGTTATTTTTTAATGAAATTGTATGGTCAATGTATTTTTGATTATGTATTGTTTATGATATTATAGATCGAGATGCTTTGATGGTGTTTTATTACTTTGTATCTACTGGTATTCTCTAAAGAAGGACAAGCAGGAGAGGAGTTGTAAGCTCTAGCAAGGGAGAGAGAAATCAAGCAAGGAGTCAAGCGAAAGATCCAGGTTTGTCCTCTTTGCTTCTCTCTTATCTACCATACATAAAGGAAATCACAAATCACTTTGACTGTTTGTTTCTAAGATAACTACCAATCTTAGTGGGACTAACAGATTGAAAAAACACTAGTTTTCCAAAAAAAAAATGGCGACTCCACTGGGGAGTGAATAGTTTGTTTGTTTGTGATTGTTGTTTGCTGTATAAACTATAGATGGAGCCTGAAGTTAGTCAGATAGCCTTCGAACTGCTCTTGCTATGCAATTGAAAAGTAGATGAATGATGCTTCAGTCAATCTCGGGGTTAGTTTATGAACTAAATATCTTATTTACAAGCATCCTAAATTCCCTTGTGGTAGCTCAATAACCTCCTAAAATCATACCCCTGTAATTTTTTTTTACTATTCATCAGAGCTCAGCTTAAATCATTGAACTTAGCTACAAATTTTGAGAAAAACCCAACTCAATTTCGCTCCCTAGCCCGTCGCACTATCTATAACTAGAAACCAATATGCATCAAACCTCCCATGTGTAGCAGGTGAGATGCATCCCTGTTTTTGTTAAGGACAAGTGCGATGACTGAGTAATCCTATTTCCCTCTTTGAAAATAGAGTTTTTCCTCCTTGTTTTCAACTCTATTTAGTTGTTTTGTTGCTTAGGATCAATATCTCATTGCTAAAGCCTCCCTCCTTTACATTATTCAGCCTCCATTGATTAGGATTAGTAAATGTTTTTATGTATTTGTCCATCATTTACAATCCTTAGTCAAAAAGTAGCTTAAATCGAACTATCGTTTTAATGTAAAAAGATGTCGTAACTGTCATTTTGAGTAAAAAAGAAGAGTGTCATAAAGTCTTCCTCCTCTAGATAGTCGATTGTACTTTTGTCATTGTATCTTATTTGAATTATTAATATTTGAAGTGTCGAAAGCAGTTTTCTATTCGAAATCGAAAAGTGTCATTTAGTCTTCCTTTCATTTTGAAAATAAATTGTCGAAATGTAACTTTGAAGAAAATAGTTCAGATCTATACTTAGTTTTCCATTTTGGCATTCTCACATTATGGAAACGAAAAACAAATACATGCATTTGCATTTGTATTTAGACTGTGTGCGAAAAATGATTTATGAAAAGTGCATTTAGTGTGTGCTCTTTGCTCTCTATTGAAAGAATCGTTATCTTCTTTCCTTAGTATCTAGGATTTTCATTGCTAAAAAGTAAACAATGACTGTTTATCATTTTAGGTTGCATGTTTAGCAATTTTACATCTACATCACGCGGTGAACCTTGAAAGGAAAACTTCTAAGTAATATCAACCCTAAAATAAATCTCAATGAAAATAAAAATGCTTTGGAACCTAACGCAACACATTTAGAAGTCTAGGCTAGAGACATGTTCCAGCGTTGTAAAACTTGGTAACCATCATTTTAATTGAAGGTTGGGTGATTCCTCCTCTTTGATACGACAAGTGATAGTATAGACTTGTGTTCCCCATACCGTCGAGTATATATTGGGAGACCACAATAGGCTGATATCCTTTATCCATAGCAAGCCATGTCTGCCGCCCTATCGATCACAATGCGTTGAACATAGCATTCGGGAAGATTGACTATCGTACACAAGTCCTTGGTCATTTCTCTTTAATTTACCACCAAGGTGTATATTGCAGCTTTGAGATTGGTTTGATAATCCCTCTGTCTAGATTTCTAGAGTGGTCACTTTCATTCCTTTTCAACTCCTTAAGAGAAAAGGTCCATCTGAGCACTCGTCACTTCAGGATCATTAAAAATCGAAGGCGACTAGAGTCATCTTTAGCTTTTTCTCGACTCTTAAAAATAGAAAAAGCAAAGTTGTGTCAAAGCATCATTAAAATTTATTTAAATACGGAATAACATCCCTATTCCTTCATTGATCTTAGGTTGAGATAATGGATTCCACCAATCAAGGAATCCCTCTTGAGGGAAATCCTAGTCCATTTTCCTGTTGGGGAAATATTGGTGCTCCATATATGCCCACATTGCCCCTTCTAGCAATCACAATTGGTCTACCTGTATGGTTGTTCTCGACCTCTTTCATTCAAAATAACATAATTCCTCAGCAATCGAATCAATAACTACTTGATATCGAAAGTTACCCTTCATCTTCTACTTTGTTTGTTTCTCCCTCCCCTTCTTCCTCTTCGCTTGGAGAAAATAGTGATACTAGTAACCAAGTGGCTGACAAGAAGAAGAAGAAGTCAGTTAAGCATGGGGTTAACAATGAATCATCTGGTGAAAATCCGCACATAAACACTCCTAAATATCCTTGTCTAATTTGCAAAGGAAACCACGTTCATCGAGATTGTCCTTGCATTCTACAGATCTTGAGAGAATGGTCTCCACATTCGTACCATCCGGTGTTATCAACCTCTGGCGATCATGTTGACAGCACACCATCAACTAGTGAAAATGAAATTCTTTTACAGAAAGGAAAAGTCAAAATTCCATGTCAATTATTTGAAGGAGACCATCACCTTCCCTATTGTCCTTTTCTAGATGAGGCCAAGAGAATCTTGCATAGCTGTCCTACTTCACCTCAGCAACTTCCACCTAGATACAAGAAACTCTCACCATGTCCTTTGCTAGTTGAAAACCCGACTGAAGTAACTCAATCGTTGGTCGAAGTGCCTATCATTAAGAGCGAACCTTTTGAGTCCATACTGGACCAAAGTCAACTGCTCGAGATGGCAGTTGAGCTAGTCTTGCCTTTAGAAGGTCCACCTTCAGATGATACAATTTCCAAACAGAATGAGACCAATGCTATTCAAATTCTTTTTTTAATACAGAACGTGATGTACTTAGGGGAAATCCACCCATTATTTTACAACAGGAGGAAAATTCCCCGGTTCAAGCGGTTCATTTAGCCGTGTATCCAATACCCCCTCCAAGCAGTCTAGTCATTTCCTTCAATTGGAATAAACTAGCAAGGCCCTGCCTTCTGTCTAATGTACCATTCTAGATCATAGTACAATTTTAAAAGATGATTGTGCCTGGCACTATCATAAATGAAAGGGCTTCAGTGGGTATCCTTTCCTCAACTGCTTGGAAATTGCCTAGTTCACCATCCCTTATGCCTGTGACACAAAATTTGTCAGGATTTAACAAAGGAACCAGTCGACTGTTAGGGACACTTTCGAAGTTTCCCAAAACTTTGAAAAGGAAAACCATTCACTAGAACGTGATGGTAGTCCAAGGACCATTAGATTACAATCTACTCCTTGTGCGTGACTATGTTTATAGCATGGAAGCTATTGTTTCCACACTCTTTTGATTGATATGTTTCCCGCATGAAGGAAAAATGGTACAGCTTATCGACCAACTTTCATTTCCTGGTTCAAACACAGCTACAAGTCAAACATCATCCCTAAATGGTCTCTTTTCATCAAGAATGTCTCTTCAACCTTAATTCAATCCACCTGATTGCAGTGAGTAGTCCGATGAATGTAATGAAGCCTAGGGGGCATGCACCCTGGTCTGCTTTGGTAGACGAACCTAGCTGGAAAGATAGGTTTCTCGATAGGTTATGTGACTAGTCTGAAACACCATTCACTTTTGTCCACTATGGGGACAAAACCAAGTGTTTTGTCTACTCTATGGATGAAATAATCTTACTTAACTGCAGTGACTTCCATATGGACCTAGAGACTCTAATTTTCTCAATGCCTGGGAGCATGCACACCTTTTTTATGCAACAAAAGTGACCAATTTCATTTTCTTAGCTTTTTAGATTTTTTAGATTTTTAGTTTTAACCTTCTTAGGTTAGGCAGTTGGTCTAGAAACGTCTGCACAGCAAACAGACCAAAATATGTGTTGTGTCTAGACAAAAGACAAAACCATCCTACCTAATCTCAGTAATTCCTTAGATTTTAGTTTTTTTAGCTTTGTAGTTTGGTCGTTTCTAGGTTACATAAAAAGGAAAATGAGCATACGTTATCGTAGAGTTCAAGCTCACTAAAAAATGAACCTACCAATGAGAGACATATTTAATGACTCGTACGAGAAATGTTTCCGCAAGGTTCAATCTCGTTTAAAAATAACACTAAGCATATGTTAATGCAAGGTTCAAGCTCATTAAAAAATAAAACCACCTTCAGTAAACGACCTCTAGGATTACCATGATATGAGCCTTTTTGAACCTTGCCTGTGTTCCTACCATCACCTCCATTATTTTGTCCAATCATACACTTCCAGTTGATTGTTTACCTTTTTGAGGAACAACTACGATGAGTGGTCCTATTAGCCACCCTCTTCACACTACCATGTTTCAAGAAGTTCCAAACTTACCTGGAACCAGTTGTTACCCAAAAACACCACTCGTTCCTAAAAAACAAATCTCTTTTAAGCTCTTTTTAGACTCATTAAATATTAAAAGATTGTCGAGCTGCTGGCCTTTACAGCTCATTAAAGTAAGAAGAAGCATCATCCCTCCTCTAAATTTTAATTTTTTTGGACCTGAGGGATCATCCCACAAAAAGATCGAGCGCTTGTCTTTTTTGGTTTGCTAAAGCGATCGAAAAGTCATCGCTTTCGTATTATTTTATACTTTTTCGGACTTAAGGGATTATGCTATGAAAAAGGACTATTGGAGTTTCCTTTTCATCCATTTTCAAACTATCTAAACATGAAAAGGACTGAGTTATCTTTGTGATTAAACTCGTTAAAACAATAGCAACAAACTTGTCCACCCAGACAAGAACGAGTTTCACTATCTCTAGGCTCGCTAAAACATAGTGACAAGTTTTCCCAAAGGGAAAATTATAGAACAAGCATATGTTATCCTCCTCAAGCTTGAAAAAAATAAAGAGGTATTGGTCAACAATGACTGGGGAAAAAGGGGATGAAAACTTGAAGAACTTTATTGGTAGCAGGTCACTCTTGAACATGACACTTTCACTCCATCACCGTGATTGAGTTGGGTTGGGTTATTCCGTTCACCAATCATATCACCATTGGTCCTCCACACCATCCATCTTTTCATGTTAATGCTACCAATACATCTTAGTGACACTGATATGTTCAAGAGAAGCCATTCAGAGAATTCACCATCCAACTAATGCCTCATCCACTGTAATACCTTCACCCTCCATTTTTCATGACTGTCATCCCTGAACCTTGTATCATCAAATCATTTTCACCTCCAGAAAATCATTTTCTCCATTTCATGTCATATATTTGATATACATTAAGGCCCTCCTACGACGGGTCACTTCTTGTCGACATCAACTCTATTAGTTCTAGTCTTCGCACCCTCTCACCAGGGATCAACATGAGCTCTTACTATGTCTAGTTTGGTTAGATGTTTTGCACATGATAATCAGCACAAAACATGTCGCAAATGTCTCCATCAGAAAAAGATCAGAAAAAATATTTCCAATGATATATCACTCTCTCATAATTGGTTTTTGGATCAGAAGATATGATCGAAATGAATGAGTGATTCTTGGTTATGCATGTTTTGAGGTCAGTTGCTACACATAATGACAAGTTTAATACAAGATTAGTTTTTGAAATAATGATAAGGAATTTTTTAAAAGTGAAAGACATTTTTGTCCATCACATACCAAATAACGAAAAAATCCTTTATTTTATGCATAGGTGCTACTCTGTGGGAGATATAAAGTGATATTTGGAGCCTACATTAAAACAAAGAAAATTTTTCATATTTTTTACTGTTATAGTCTTTTTAGTGCAGTGTCATTTTACAATAGATGGAAAGTAATTTTGAAAAAACCCAATAATTTTTTTATTAACCATGAGCCATATAACAAAAACCTCTTTCAGTTTATTCATAAGTGTCATGAATCGGGATATGTGACCAGATCTTTACAGCTCATTTTCAAATATTTAAATTTTTAATGGCTTCTGTTTTAGAGCCGATTTTGTGGCATAGGTTATGAGAAATAAGAAATGAATTTCCAAAACCTGAGAGATATTTTTCTCCAACATGACCTTTTATGCAAAATTTCTTTCAATTTTGAAACAGGTGCTATGGTTTAGGAGATACGAGTTCATATTCAACACCTATTTTCAGAAATTCAGTCCAAGTTTAATGTAACTGATTCTATTTTTTTTTTTAAATGGTTGATCTCAATTCCCTTAGAAAAAGCATGAAACAATATATATATTTTATGAATTTCATAATGTAGAGGTTAGAATTTGGTAGAAGGTTGGACTCTTGTGAAAGCTTTGAGCAGCATTATACATTCATCACAACAGTTTGGTAAAGATTTAGACCAGGGTTTGCAACATTTTGTGGGATTCTTGTGGAAAGTTGATTTGGTATTGTTTCTTCTTCTATAATTCAAGATTGACATGTGTTTATGTATGCCATTATCTCCCTATTTTCAGTTGAACTAAATGAATCAAGGATAAAGGTAGAAATCATTGATATTGCAATGCTCTCTCTACCTAGGGTTTGTTTAGTTTTTATGTTTTCTATTGTTTGAAGAGGATTCCTAAGACTCTCATGCCCTCTCCAACTCCTCACCAGTCTTAAGACTCTCCATCTCATTCAATTTAAAGTACTAAAGCATTTTCCTACCTCGCTCCACAGAAACCTCTATAAAACTGAGTCCATTCAACAACCCAAATCTGCCTTTCACATTTGATCCAGTAAACCATCATAAAATTCAATCAAACTTCTCTAAGCATATACCTAGCCTAAAATTAGTCTTTACATCAGTCATCTCAAGCCTCATTTGCTATATTTTCCTGAGATTGACAAGGAGATACCCCTCTCCTAACCTGGTAAGGCTAGCTACTAGGTTAAGCATGGTTTGATGTTACCGTAGATCCTGCCTTTCTCAGCCTGAAGTAGATTTAGGCCCTAACATAGTGGTGACTCCACTAGGAAAGAGGTGACAGATATTCTCTGAGAAAGATCATTCACATTGCAGATCTAATTGCTCATGGTGGACAATTGTTAGACACATATGAAGGCTGAAACATTCACCTGGCAACTCCAACACAATCCATAGATTCCAACACTCACTAATCCATTCATGCACTAAAATAAAATGGTAGGGTGTCTGGCAAACCTTGTGTTTTGTGAAGATTTAAAAGAAGTTAGAGATTAGTTAGTGGATATTGAAATTGATGAAGTACTTTTCATTATTGTGCTTCAATGTTTGAGATCTTCAAAGTTTCCTCCTAAAGATAAAATTGGTTTCTTTGAGTTAGTTGTTGAAAAATTTGAGAAGGAGATTCAATATTTAAATGATCAGATCCAATCATATGAATTCCAAGATCCCAAAAATTTCTTGGAAACTCTCCCTCTTTCAAAACAAGAAACAATAGAGCTACTCGTTGATGCTTGCATTGACAATTTGTAGTTGGAGGTCTACATTGAGGAGTTAGGGAAGCAAACAAAGTCTAGTTTCTTTGATCCTATTGTCACATATATGGAGTAATTTTTTAGTTTGAATGACAATTCAAATTGTCTTTCACACAGCCAAATTCAGTTTGTGCATGGATGGTTGTCAGCATTTATATTTGTGTCCTGGTTGAAGCACTTTCAAGCAGAATCCTTGTCACAATTACTTGATTGGCTGATCTGGCATTACAACATTACTTGATCTATCAATTTTGCATCAAAGTAGGTTAGATTTGTAAATAAATGACCTACTCTAGGTAACATTTCAGTTTCCAATATTTATTTATGTATAGGTTGGAGTATGTACATGTTTTTGGATTGGTATGAGTTTTTTTGGGTTTGTAGTTGTTTGGCCATATTTCCCAATGGATGAGGCACTTGGTCTATGGTGTTCTTAAGAACTCCAAGGAGCTTCCATCCCCAATGGAGCCGATGTTAGTTCCAGTCTTCGCAGTTTGTCACCAGGGATCAATATGAGCTCTTATTATGTCTAGTTTGGTTAGAGGTTTTGCACATGGTATTCAGCACAAAACATGTCACAAATTTTTCCATCAAAAGATGTTATGTACCTAGGGGGGGTAATATGGGGTACCGAGGGAGGTACCCAAGGTAATAATATAATAATGGGATGGGCCATATTAATAAATAAGGTGGTTAACCCATGTCATGTAAGGGACCACAATTAGTTAATAATAA
>APFE030965641.1:60070-74314 GCA_000404065.3 Pinus taeda | reverse complement strand
TGCTTAAAAATTTTCCTTTCAGGTTCACCGTGTGATGTGTATATAATTCCTAAAATGCAGTCTAAGATGATAAACAAATGTTTAATCTTCTTTTGGCAATGAAAATCCTAGCTACTAAGGAAAGAAAGTCAAGAATATTTCAGTTAAGAGCACAGAGCACACGCTAAATGCACTGTCCTAAATCAAGCCAAGCAATCGAAATGCAAATGCACATGCATGTATTTGTTTTCAGCCTTCTTAATGTATGAATGATGATAAGAAAGCTATGTGCAAATCTGAGTTACTTTTAAAGCGACAATACTCAACAAATTTCTTTTCAAAATGGAGTGAAGGTAAGAGAGACACTTTGCGATTTTGAAATGAAAATTTCTTTTCGACACTTGAAAAACTACTAATTCTCCTCTTCTTGTACATGTGTGCTTTGAAAAGCTAACCACCTCCTAAGATGGAAGAACAACTCTAGTAAAGTTTATAGGTATGCAACACTTTTGAGAAAATGCATCACTTAATGACAATTGAGTGAGGAATATGTCGAAAGATTCAATCTTTCATTCATTCATAAAAAGGGAGTTGGGGTATACAACATCTTGCCAACAAACCGGCTCCAACCATAATGTGAAATCTAGGTTAACTATTCTTTCCCAGTTTGTAGTATTGTTGCCTCTTGAATTCCAACATGTATCTTGTTGCTTAGATCCACAAAACTTCTCCCAGGTAAACTTTGCATGATACAATTGCGATGTGCAGGTGTTACTGGGAATAGTGTTCACTCGGATGCTACTATTCCCACTAAGATTGGTGGCTATCTTAGAAACAAACAAGTAAAGTCAACTTTTACTTTCCTTTATGAAAATAGATAGGAGTGGAACAAAGGATACCAACCTTAATCTTGCGTTTGATTTCCTCTCCTTCCTGATAGAGCTTTGCCGCTTTTACTTTGTCTGCCCAACTTCAAAGAGCACCTGTGGAATCACAGCAACATACTACTATCGAAGAACAAAGATCTATATTCATAAATAACATAGGACCAGATGTGTGTTAACCATACAAATGCATATATAATGAAACATACAAGAATATGGAGGAAACGTGAATAGCTTTATTAAGATGAAAAGTAGCAAGAGGATTACAACCATATGTTTTGACCCGGCATCATCCTCCCGCAAGAAGGCCCTTCTTCACCTCAAGTGAAGCTTAGATCACCCAACACTATGAAATTACACTAGAAAACCAACAACACTTCTCTATAAGATACAAAATTCCAGCCTCTGGATCTCTGTGATGAGAGATCCATATATAGATGATTATAGGGAGTTGAGTCATCTTCTGGGATCTTAATTAGTATCCTCTATCTGATAGTTCCTGCTTCCACTTGGAGAATGATGATCTCTTACTCATCCCTGGTCGAAAACAGAGAGGCAAATGTCAGAGGGGAAGCTTCTGGAAGATTCCATGATCTTCCACCTTGCATTTTGTCCCTGCCATTTGTCCATTCTAGACCATTACACCCTACAAGGGAGTAATTCAGTATGCATCGCACCTTGTACACTGGGAAGGTGATATGCATCGCACCCTCTGCACTAGGCTTTCATTATGGTCCAGTTTTAACCATTTATGAGTTGTTTTCAGTGGAGAAGTTCTGGGAGATGATGTAATCAGCTGACCTTGTTCCTTTAGGCAGTGAAGCAACACTTTTAGGGACTTAGGAGCCCTCAGTTTATGGACATTTATGATTGGGGTTGAAGTGCTCAAAAATGTCTATAACAGCAAGCTTGACATGCACTCTAGTTCCCCTTTAAAAGAGGGTAAGTCAAAATATTATGACAGTCTTAACTATAATTTGATCATACATTGTTGAGGTATTGTCTGGAATAAACAATATACTATCAATGCACTAATGAAGAAATCAAAATAAACAAATTTCTTATTTTTACAATAGCGCCACTCTGGGGATTCTCCAAGGAGGCACTAATTTATACACATTTGGAATCTTTACTTGGTCTGCAGAAAGATTAAGCAATCGTAGTGATCACTCTTTACCCTTCGATGGAAGGTCTATATAGAGTTAGCAATAAATTGATTGAAAAATGAGGTATATGCTTGAAAAATAGGATTCTAACTCTTAAACTCTAATTTAGTGGCAAGGAAATATTCAACTACAAATGCTTGATATTTTACAGTGTAAATTTCTAGATAAATGGTTAGCGTAAATATGTCCATTTTCCACATATCCCAAAAAACCATGTATGTTTGGACTCTGGTTGTGTGTAAGAGAGGAGAGATCACATAAATAATCCATTATCAAAAGAAAAAGTTAAAGCACAACATTCTATGGAGAATTGTTTTAAAATTTTATTACATACCTTAGAAAGTTTGAAAGGACATAATTGAAGCTTCCCTCTCCTTCCACACGTCATTAAATATGCCCCTTCTCCAATGCAAATGTGACCTGCAGAATCACAATCAGCAAATAGAATATGAAAAATAAGTTTAATGAATTAAAGTAGCTTTGTTATACCTCAAGCAAATGCACTATGAGAAATTGTATTCATTCTCTACAAAATATGATATAGCAAGATCTAATTACATTTTTAACTAAAACAAAGGTAAATTGGATTCATTCTCTGCAATAGAGGATATAATGAGATCTAATGAAATTTTCAACTCAAACAAAGGTAAGTTGAGTAACCTCAAGCTCCAAAATGATAGCATCCAACTTCTGAGTGGCAGTTACTGTATATATCTAGCTAGAGTCTATAACATAAAGATATTTGTTATATGTGAAGATAAAAAAATGAAAAGAATGTGAAATTTTGACCACCAACTATAAGTTCCTTTCAAGGACTTGATCAAACCATAACATTGTTATCAAGATAATCAACTCACCCATTCTAGTACACTTCTAGTAGTTTCATGATAAAAATCAAACTCAAGAAACTTCAAACAACATAAATTAACCAACAATATGTCTGAGGTTGGTTACCTAAGGATTATATCATACTAAATTACCTTTTGCATATAACATTGAAATGAGTGTGAAAGAAATGAAGACAAATCAGTGATTATGATGGATGCATGTGATGAAATAAAATAGAAAAAGACCTTTCTTCTTGCTACTGATGATCCTTCTAGGGGATTCTTGGATGAAGTTGATCCTAATCTGCTTTCTGAAATCAAAGAGACATTTTCTAGCTACTCTGATTTGATGGACAACAAGCCTAATGCTTATGAAAATGAATATGTAAAGTAATAAGAATCGATGAACCTAGTCTTGAAGAAGGTGTCTCAAAGTTTAGCATGGATATTATTTTAAATTTATACAGCTAGCAGAGCGTTTTCCCAATTGGGTTCCCTAGAAAATTTTGTCTTTTTTGCTATAATGTGACTATGTTTTATTTATTTTCTATTCCACTACGAATTAGTAGAGATATTTTCTATCTTCATGCAACAATTAGCTTCATATTTATTCATTCAAGAAGTAGAGTTTCAAGGAAATTCTACACAAGGGGGAATTAATATCTGTTTTCACTTATATCTTTTGCAAGTAAAATTCATAACTACATTTTCATCCAAAGTGTTTAGGTTACTAGCAAGTGGTGTCACGTCATATCTCAACATTCAAAGTTGTAAATCATATTATTCAATAATGTTGAGACTTCAGATACGAAAATCTTTCCATGTTATGCAAACAAGAAAACTGTTGACTTTTAGTTCTAAATCTATCCAACAAAAACAAAATTATGCCATTTTCAACACCCTCTAGTCAAAGTTATTCCTAGCCTCATTCAACTCAATTAAGAATATGTCAATCTCATTGAGATTTCTTCTTCATTTCATTCTTCTAAGTTATATATTTATGCAACCTAATATATCATCTATGTTAAGTGATTATTCATTAAAAATTATTTAGTCCGTCTAGCACATCTACCTAATTTTCTGATCACTTTATAGGAAGACTCTATCAGACATTTGCAGCAGAAAATAGAAGATTGTTTTAGTACCTAGTGTTATAAAACTCTAATCTGGAAAAAATATTTTGGGTTGTTTCCCTAAAAATATTTACAAAATTTTCAATCCCAAACCCATTTCAGGGAGAATTTAGTATTACTTTTGGAAAATTTGAATGCAACTAAAAGAAATTCTTCCCATTTGCTCAAAATATGGTTGAATTCATAGAACTTAAGATTTGGAAATAATTAAATTTCACTTCACTTCAAAAAACTTGAGATTTGGATTCTAGAAACACTTAAATTTCACCTCATTTATTAGGATTAGAAGTTCCTTGAGATACAAACACGTAGCATTAAGCATCTACTTTGCTTGTGTAAGGACAATGTTCAATTCATATATAGTGATACACGAATCCTTGTATACATGCCTAACATAGTTCTTTGGTCACAACTAATAAAATTGAACTCCATCAATACATATTAGACAAGGTAGAATGTAAGAGAGCATCTACTTTTCAACATATACTCTGACAAAAATAAACATCTATATGGTCATATAATGTTGTCATGACACCAAAGAAGGAATTCAAAAACAAAATAAAAATAGGAACAAGCTTGGATTGTTATGGTTACTCTAACAAAATGTTAAATAGGATCAATATTTTAATATGGAAAAAAATGTAGTTGATTATGATTTATTGAGCCCAAGGGGTTAGCCCAACAAAATGTCATTAATTCTACTGGGTATTTGGCTAGTTTTGTGCTGGAAGGTGCCCTATTTGAAATCCCTTGGGTGAGGTGCACTAGTCAATGCTAATGGGTTTACCAGGGATGCCATCCAGAATGTGGGAAAACATCCATTGGGATTCCCTAGAGAATTTTCCTTGGAAGAAATAAAAATAGGATTTCCTAAAGAGAAGTTTTGAGATGCATACAATGTACACCCAGTAAAATCAACTCTATAGAGACAAACCATAAAAGAAGGAAAAATACATATGCTTTTACCTATGTTCCCTTACTCTATAGAGACAAACCATAAAAAAAGGAAAAATACATATGTTTTTACCTATGTTCCCATGTTTTCCCTCCCGCCCTCTGAAAAATTAAAGTATGCTACTCTTAAACTCAGAAGAAAGGATGAAAAAGATAGTGAATTTTGAACCAATCCTCCTTGTGTGGAAGAAGACCAAGAGTGGGATGAAAATGCAGCGAAGCTAGAAATGAAACATACCTGGGTTCCATTAATGGATTGAAGAGGTAAAAACTTAACTCATGAATCTCTTCAATCTCATTTTCCCTATCGCCTTGTGAAAAGTGAAAATATGCTACTCGTAAACTTAAAATAAAGGATGAAAAAAATAGTGAATTTTGAACGAAAGATCTGAGGTGTGTACTCCTCCCTGTGTGGAAGAAGACTAAAAGTGGGGTGTAAATGCAGCGAGGTTAGAAATGAAACATACCTGGGCGCCATTAATGGATTGAAGATCTAATGGTGGGGGATCTGAGGTGTGTGTACTCCGCGCTATGTTGAAGAAGACTAAAAGTGGGGTGGAAATGTATCGAGGTTAGAAATGAAACATACCTGGGTCCAATTAATGGATTGAAGATCCAATGGTGGAGTTTGATATTATTCTTCTACTGGTAAAACCTTAATTTACAACACTCTTCAATCTTGTTTTCCTCTGGCCATGTGAAAAGTGAAAATATGCTGCTCTTAAACTTAAAAAAAATGATGAAAAAAATAGTGAATTTTGAACCAGTCCTCCTTGTGTGGAAGAATATTAAAAGTGGGGTGGAAATGTAGTGAGGTTATAAATGAAACATACATGGGCACCATTAATGGATTGAATATCCAATGGTGGGGTTTGATATTAGTCTACTACTAGTAAAACATTAATTCACAACTCTCTTCAATCTTGTTTTCCCTCCCACCCTCTGAAAAGTGAAATAGTCAATTTTGAACCAAAGATATATATGAGGTGTGTGTACTCCTCCCTGTGTGGAAGAAGACTAAAAGTGGGGTGTAGATGCAACGAGGTTAGAAATGAAACATACATGGGGGCCATTAATTGATTGAAGATCTAATGGCAGGGTTCCATATGAATCTGCTACTGGTAAAACCTTAATTCACAACTCCCTTCAATCTCGTTTTCCCTCCTACCTATGAAAAGTGAAAATATGATACTATTTTTCCCTCCCTCCACATTATGAGAAGTGAAAATTTAATTTACAATTCTCTTCAATCTCATTTTCCTTCCCGCCATGTAAAAAGTGAAAATATCTACTAGTTTTCCCTCCACCCTATGAAAAGTGAAAATATACTACTTGTTTTAGAAAGTAAATGATGATTGGATTTACGAGGGATTTGTTACATCAAAATTAAGGCTGAATTTTTTCAAAAATGTTAAAATTTCCCTCCCTAAAAAACAATAAATACAATATTTATAAAGTATAGTGTAGATGTGTAGGTGTAATGTAAGTATGTAAGCAATTCTAAATATGGGCTTAGTTAAAGAATAATAGTAATAATAATAATACAAGTCAAAAGTATGGGAATGAGTGCAAAAATCTAAATGTTGGCTCAACTAAAAATAATAAAATTCAATTTAATCTTGATTTTGCTATTAACTTGTGAATAGGTTTTGTTACAATACCATGAGCCAATACCATGGCTTATCAATACCTCAAGCCCAAAAACAATAACTTATTTCACAACCAAAATATTTTATAACAATATGACAAGATTCTTAACCATGGATATTCACCCTCCACTTTACAGTGGATATTATTAACTTGTAAAAAACTGGTTTTGTTATAATACCATGGGCCAATACTATGGCTCATCAATACCACGTGCTCTAAAAACATAACTTATTTCACAATCAAAATATTTCATAACAATGTGAAAATATTCTTAAGCATGGATATTCATTCTCACTTTACCATGGATATTACTAACTTAGAAATAGACTTTGTTCCAATACCATGGGCCAATACCATGGCTTATCAATATCACATGCCCAAAAAACATTCCTTATTTGAAAATCAAAATATTTAACAAGAATATGACAAGGTTCTTAAAAATGGATATTCGTCTCCGCTTTGTCATTGATATTATGAACTTGTGATTAGGCTTTATTACAATAGCATGGGTTAATACGATGGCTTATCAATACCACATCCCAAAAAATCATATCTTATTTCACAATCTAAATATTTTATAACAATATGACAAGATTATTCACCATCCA
Organism: Pinus taeda; assembly: GCA_000404065.3. Taxonomy (NCBI): domain Eukaryota; kingdom Viridiplantae; phylum Streptophyta; class Pinopsida; order Pinales; family Pinaceae; genus Pinus; species Pinus taeda. The sequence goes on along the minus strand of APFE030965641.1, from coordinate 67,113 downwards.
TATTCAGCCCACTTTACCATGGATATTATTATCACGTAAATCTGCTTTGTTACAATACCATGGGCTAATATCATGCCTTATTACCACATGCCCAAAAACCATAACTTATTTCACAATAAAAATATTTTAATTTAATTTAATTTTATAACATTTTTTATTTCAAACTATTTGGAAAAGGGTTGTAATTAGTTTTGAGATATATATAAACCCTCTATCCTCATGACTACTAAAATTATTCCCATATAAATTAAAATAAGGTTTTAATAAAATAAAAAATGAGAATACTTTTGTATTTAAAGATGTGAAATTTATATAATACAAATATTAGTAAGAACCAACATAGATCTATATTAACTAAGGATCCAAGTGATGATAGCAAGAAAAGTGAAGGGGAGAGAGGGGGAGGGAGATAGTGACAAAGATGGAGGGTGGAGAGAGAGAGAGAGAGAAAGGGAGAGTGAGAGAGTGATGGGGGGAGATAGAGAAAAGGAGGTAGGAAGAGAGAGGAGAGAGAGAAGAAGAGAGTGGGGGAGGGAGATATGGAGTTGGAGGGGGAGAGAAAGGGAGTAAAGAACTGAGGCGTAAGGAGATAGAGGTGGAGAGAGAGGGAGTGACAAGGGATAGATGTATAGATAGAGAGGGAGAGAAGAGAGGAGGGGAGAGAGAGAATAGGTGGCGATAAATATAGGGAGAGAAGGGAAAGAGAGAGAGAGAGAGAGGGAGGCACAAAGATTGATTGGGGAGAGAGGGAGAGAGTGATGGGTAGGGACAGAGGGGGTGAGAGAGAAAGGGAGAGAGGGGACTAAGAGAAATGAGAAAGAGATGAAGTTAGAGGGGGAGAGAGAGGGAAGGAAGAAGAAAGACATAGAGGGAGAAAGGAAGAGAGAGAGGGAGCGACAAGGGATCGATGGAGAGAGGAGAGTAGAGGGAATAGGGAGAGAAGGAGAGGGAGAGGGAGGGAGGGAGAGGGAGATAGATATGGAGAGAGAGTGTGTATGTTTGGGGGGTGACATAAAGAGAGAGAATAAAAAAGAAACACATAATTGCAAATTTAGATAGTATATAGTGTTATATAAGTAGCCTAGATCAATGTTGGCTTGTATGGGCCTGACCCAGGTTCAGAGGTGATTTAGCCAAGCAAATCCTGGTACTACTGGCCCTTTCGGAAATAGTCTGTGAAGCGTGGACTGAGATCTCACTTGAAGTAGTACGGGAGGGTGCTAGAACTAGGTTTCCACACCTTGGGGATGTCCTATGAGCTTATGGAGGTTTGTGGTTTGACCCTGTGCACATGTCGCTATGTGCACTTGTTATTCCTTTGCAACCTGCAATGTTTCTTCCATGCAGCCCTACTCAGGGTGAAACCTGTATAATACCCAATTTCCTTGCTATTCAATCCATTATTACCCGATTAATCAACTTATTTAGGTAAGGCTAATGATTATTACAGGATATTCAACAATCATATCAGTGGATGCAGTAATAAAATAGTATAAATGTAAAGAAGGTAATCCACAAGCAGACAGGTAGAATTAGGAATCAAATTCTCTTTATTATTCTTCAATCAATATTAGAGACTCGGCATTGCCCTGCGCACTTAGCTGCAAGGGTCCATGCACTCAGTTGCAGACTCTACTAGACCTTTACGCACTCAGTTGTAGAGCCTCTTCCTACTACCATGACCCAATACCCTTAGACTCTTACACTATGCTCGAACCATTCATATTCCTCTGTCCTCTTCTCTATCTTTAGAACTTAGAGCCTTGCTCTATTTATACAATCCCATGGTCCACAGACCATGGGAATTCCAACATGAATTTAAATTACATTACAATACTTTACGGCAGACAACCCTATGACTCATCCTATACTTTGTGCTCTGTGCCCGCAATTCGCAAAGTCTTTACAATACACTTGACGAAAACTTGGGCTTTGAGTGCCAAAACATGCTGTGGCAGGATTCCATTCCCAACAGGCCCCTAACGCAATCATCGTGACTCATCTTGAGTCACTCTGTTGATGTGGAAATCTTGGGAAAAGCCCATCCAACTGGTCTGATACTGCTCGGATGTTCGCGGCACACTGTGCTGCGGTTTGGTGAACCTGCTGCATGCACTCTTTCGATGTTTCTTTGAGAGGATCAGTTTCCTGCCTTAGCGTGTAGAGTCCCTACATCTGTGTAAGCCTACCCTGAATATCAGGTGTAATGGTGAAGGCCTCATCAATCCATCGCTAGACATGTGCTATGAGAAGTGCCTCTTTCTATCTTGGGGCATCCACCTGCTCTTTAAGTGCCCTTTCTTGCTGCAACTTTTACAGTAGTTGGGTGAGGATGAATTTCTGTGAAGTTCCCCTTACATTATCATACTGCTCCTGAAGCTCGTGCACCTCTATTTCCAGGCACTAGATGTTGGGGTCCTCTTGCAAGGATGTGAGGACGTCAAAGGATTGGTCCAACATACCTGTACAATCTTGCACTGCAATCTAATTTCTTCCAATCCTTCTTGAATGGCACTAACGCACTGCTCTCTAACCTTTAAAGGAGTGAAAGGCTATGCCTTTAGCCATAACTCGACAATCTGGAGGTTCAGCTCTAGCTACACATGCATTATTTCTTCACGCGCATTTTAGACTCCACTTTCCAGATAGTGGATCCACATCTCTGTTGGTAGGTCTGCATCAATCGACAACTTTGGGACTCGTCAACATGCTTCATTAATTGCCTGCACAATCTACTGGTTCTATGACACCAGTTCATCATGTTGCAGGCTGAGCTATTCGATGTTGATCTTTTGCTCACTCATCACCTAAATCGCACGACCCTCCTTCGTATGGAGCTCTACTATTCTGCCAACCTGCAGTTGGTACAATGTGTCTTATGGAAACACAGCCAAATTAAGGCCAAGTCCCTTGATCCTGCACACCATGGCTCTGTCATCCTCTTTCTCTGTTGTTAGCACTCCTTGTGGTAGCACTATGGTGTTGGCCATATTTGCGTGTAGTAACTAGGTGGCTACAGTTCCTTCCTATGGGGACCACACCTGTAGTTCCTATAGCTGCGCCCTTAGGGCCCCCAACACAATATGCTGCTCCGACATGGCTTCTTGTCGCACTTCCTTGGTGACCTCGCAAGTCGTGTCACTGATGTCGTAGAGGTAACCTTCCATTAACGTGATCAGGTTTATGGCTAATTTGAATGCTTTGACCTTTTTTCATGGACCCAATCTCTATGTGACAAGCGACCTTTTCAATTGGGTGGAAGTTGTGCCTAGGTCTGCATCTTCTTCTGTATTCTTTGTTTTTTTTCCTACAGACAAGTCCAGGCCCTCCTAATCCTGTGTTGTGCTGGCCCCTGTTGCCTACGCTACTACTACTTCTTCAACGACCTTTTCCTGCTCCACGGCTGCCCTTGCTGCCTCGCAGATAGCCCTTACCTCTGTGGCCACTTTTTCATTGCGCCTCTTTTTGGCCAACTTTGTGACGTGTAACTTGGCCTCATCCTTTTGTTTCTGTGTTGTTGTCCTATCTAGCTCTGCTAGATCCGAGGTGTGCCACTTGAGGGGCCATGATTTTAACACTGAAAAGATTGCATCACCAATGGCAATGAAGGGGACCTTGGTCCATTACTACACCAAATCCTTACGCGCCTTGACGTAAACATTATGCATGTCTGCCTTGAAGTCTACAAAGCTCTGTAGACAGTTGTCCACTCAGGGGGACATGCGCGGCCGTCTATTGATCCACATCTGGATGCTCGCATCCATGAGCACCCAAAATATCTTTGTCTTATGAATCTGCTTTGTGTCCTTGGTGGACCAGAGTGATGTGTACTTTGCGGACTTTGGAAAGTCCTGTTCAATGCTAGGGAACTGACTATCCTTAGGCAGTTCTCATGTTACCATAAAAATGGACAAGAGCAACCACACATAGTTGAAAGTCTTTCCCTACTCGTGGGCTTCCTTGTAGTTGGTCAAGAATTCCTCGCAAAGGAACTTGGCCTAGTTGAATTGGACCTCCTCTACGCATTATTTGGCTAGCACAACAACCGACTCTTGTACCTCATCATCGCGGCATTTTCTCATTACCTTCTTGGCCAAGAGTTGGGTGGCTGCAAGCACCCCTTTATCTTTGATGCTACTGATTGCATAACTCATCTTTTTCTTCTCAAGCTTTTATTTTTCCTTCATGGCCTTTGCGAGTGCTAAATCTCTTCTTTTTCTTTCTATCATTGCGAGGTGCTTTCCCTTGCAAGAGAGCCGGGAAATTATATGGATGAGATTTACTGTGATGGGAGCATGATCCTCTAAACATAGGTACCCATTGTACAACAGGAAAAGTAGCTACCTGATGCCAAAAATAGTGATAGGTGTGTGGTGAAAGTGTGGAATCCATAGTAGAAGAAGTATTCCGGCCTTATCCACACCGCGCAACCATTTTCGCAGCTCTAGTTTTGTGACTGGCCCATCCATGCTCTACTTCATGAGGCTCTCTGTCTCTAAGTCTGGGAACTTCTTGCTGTCCATGAGGTTCTAATATTCAAAATTCATTATGGGCATGTATCCCAGGTGCGAGCCCTCAAACACAATTCCATCGAGGAGGAGCAGGGTCTGGAGTGTGCTCTTAGTGGAATCTAGGTCCTTTAGTATCTTAGTTTTCCCTTTTCACGAAGGGACATACTCAGGAAATTTCGCTGGAAAGTGGATTGGCTGGATGTCCTCTTCCATGTCTTCTGATTCCTCTATCTCATCAATGAGAGCCTATAGCTCCTCCTCCTTATCATTAGCCTTGATGGTGATAGTCTTTCCCTTTTCTTCCATTTACATTTTACCGAACCATGGATTCTGCGGGGACATGCAGACTAGTCCCATTTCCTTCTTATATTTTTGGCCTCGGCATCTGAGGTGATTTCGGGATTTCCGACACATTCCTAGCATCTCCAGGAACATCCTGTACCATGGGGTTCTGTGCAGCTTCATCGATGGTTCTTTTTACAAAGCCCAACCATCTCCTAGTAGTTTCCATCTTGCTTGAACTATCTATGGTTGTTTGTGAATTTTAGGGCTCAAATCTTTCTCGGTGCTCAACACTTTGTGCTCTAATCAACTACTAAAATCTCAAATGAATAAGTGTTGTCTCGTGGATAGCCCTTGGAGTTTTATAGCACCTTTTGAATTCAAATTCGACTGTTTCCCCAAGTTCTTCACCATCAATGCTTTATTGGCGATAGATTTCCCAAAATCTTGCCCTTAGTTCATGTTAAATGCCCACTACCCACTCCCTTTTGCCTTAAATTAGACATCTTGTCATGAATAGTGACACTAATAATCACTTCCCAACCTACCCGCATGGAAGCGCACTTCCCATTGTGCGGTCGTGACCCTTGTGACATGTTGATTCTATGTGCACCTCCCTCATTGCGCACCACCTGTGCGAGACTTCAACTTGCCTTTCAGTATAGTCCATGGAAATTCCTCAATTTCCTTCATGATAGTTGGCACCACATTTTCTACTGTATGTAGTGCGCTCCCCAGGTTACTGCATTTGTTGAGGTGCGGTCCTAGCCATGGTAGCAAAGTCATAAATTCTCAACGACAATCTTCTAATGCAGTGGTGTGATCATCTGTATCTTGCCTTGTCATCCTTGGTTTATCGATGAGACATGCTTTCCTGATCTCATTTTCCAACCTCTTGATCTCAATGTCCATGAAATTTTTTTTCCTCATCAATCATACCTAGTCCTTTTCAAGTTTGTGAACTCTAAGGTTCCCTCAGTGAAGGGCTTCCTGAATCCTTATGTGTTCGACCTCGAGTCGCTGTGTGATTTCTTCGTCCTAGTCATCGTGCACCCTCACAACTACGGGAGCCATTACATGCAGATTCTTTTTTGTATTCACTTCAAAAAGTATGGTCTCTACTACGTTCTGCACCTTTGGGATCATCTCTATGGTCAAGGTTTTTCACATGGTCCTGTAGAATCATCGAACCACTAGTACGGACAGGTCCAAATCAGTGTGTCTTATGAGGTGAACTTGTTCAGTACTCCACACACTCTATCGAATGCTTCATCATGGATAATTGATAGCATGCATTACCTTTCCTACTATTGCGATTTGTTCTGATTCTCTATTCTAGGGGTGCTGTGCGCTTGTGTGGGTTGTACAACATATGTCTATACCCATTGGGAAAGGTGGGTGCCAATTTATTCCACCCCTGCTGACTGGCTCTCATTCAAAGCTGGGGTTTTACAAAACATATGTGCATCATCCTTATACATCTATGCCAGTCCTCAAAATTTCCTTAATGCATACCCCACCATTGTGTGGGTGTTGTACACAATTCCCACTTCAGCTCATCGAATTACTGCTATTCTGGTATTGTACTTTCAAATTTTCTCAGACATTCATCCACCGCTATTAATCCATCACATGTCGGCATCTCCCTTGCCTCTGTTTTCATGTAACAGAATGATCTAATAATCATTTTGCAATTAAGCATTGTTACTTCATGCAGTCGATTCTACCATCATTCTACTTCCTTGTTTGAATCTGAAGTGTAGGAGCTTTTGCACTCCCACGAAATTCTTCCATTTGCATTCAAATTCACCCAATCCTGTTCTCACACAGTTATCTTGTAAATACAATCGAGATCATCATCACTATCATCATAGTGCACAGGTTCAGTGTATCATGCTCCTTTGGTTGGATCTAGTAGTACTACTATGCATAGTGACTTTTCTCAAAGATCATTTTGTGCTTCTTTAAATTTATGACTTCATTCATATTGGTGGCCAAATCTATTCCTAGTAGTGTGGCATAGGGATTAATTTCATCGACAATATCTATAACCTCAAAATCCATCTGCGCACCCACACCTTCAATGTCTTTTTTTACCCCTTGCAATATTCCCATGGGAAAAATCTTTTGTTGCTTCTGTCACGTGGAATCAGTCGATCTTGCGGACAAGACAGACCTTCCTAGAATCTAATGAAGACCTAATGACAAACAAACCAACCAAACACTATCTTTCTCTAAATGCGCTTTATA
>APFE030965641.1:30577-58760 GCA_000404065.3 Pinus taeda | reverse complement strand
AAAGTTTGAATTCATGCATGCCATGCTCAGCGTTCAATTTTGTTTAATATTTATGTTTTCCACTGTCTAGAGAGGATTCAAATTCATTGTTTGTCCTCTTTAGTTTCTCTTCTTTCCTCCTTGATCACCCATCTCAGCTAAAGGCATCAGCAGAAACTCCTACCTTGCCCCAAAGAACCACCTGCAAAAACTGAGCTCAATCCCCGCTCCCTGAATTGCACTCCCTCCAATTGCGACCAAAAAACCAAAAAACTTTAAATCAACCCCCCTTATTAGTTTACTAGCCTAAAATCCTTGTTCCTAATTGGTCAACTCATCCTATTGAAAAATTCATCGAGTTTGACCCGAGAGAGCCTTCTCATACCTCGTAGGGCTAGCTACGAGGTGAAACGGTTTGATGTAGCTTTGAGGTTTGTCTATCTCAGCCTAGGTGAAATCTCAAGTGATAACAGGCCTGAACCAGGTTCAAAGGTGATTTAGCCAAGAAAATCCCAGTACTACTACCCGTTTTGGCAACAGTCCGCGGTGCGCAGACTGTGGTGTCACCCGATGTAGTATGGGAGGGTGCTAAAACTAGGTTCCCACACCCTGGGGATGTCTGATGAACTTCTGGAGGTTCGTGGTTTGACCCTATGCACACGTCGCTACACACACTTGTTATTCCTTCACAACCTGCGATGCTTCTTCCGCATAGCCATACTCAGGGCGCACCCCATATAATAACCAAGTTCCTTTCTGGTCAATCTATTATTACCTAATTACTTAACTTATTTGTGAAAGACTAAGGATTATTACAACATATTCAACAATCATATCAGTGCGCACAATAAATAAAACAATATAAATGTAAAGAAGTCAATGCATAAGCAGATACATAGAATTGGGAATTAACTTCTCTTTATTATTCTTCGATCAATATTACAGACTCAACATTGCCCTGTGCACTTAGCTACAGGGATCTATGCACTCAACTTCAGAATCTACTAGGCCTCTGTGCACTCAGTTTCAGAGCCTCTTCCTATTACTATGACACAATACCCTTAAACCCTTACTCTTTGCTCGAACCATTCGTATTCCTCTCTCATTCTATATATTTACAACTTAAGCCTCGCTCTATTTATACAATCCCATGGTCAACGGACCACGAGTAGGCCGACATGATTTTACATTACATTACAATACTTTAGGGCGGACATCCCTATGACTTATCCTATACTTCACCCTCCATGCCCACAATTTGCAGAGTCTTTATAATACACTTGACCAAAACTTGGGCTTTGAGCCCCAAAACATGTTGTGGGGGGATTCCATGCCCAACAATCCATCTTAACCTAGATCTACCAAGCACCAAAAAATAGGTTTTCACATCAAGAGATTGGATCCCTCTCAGCACTTGATAGATCTGGGTTAAGATGGATCTAGGCTGGCTTAATAATTTTGTAGTTGTATTTGATAAATTAACACTTTTTTTATGGCTGAGTTTGAAAACAATTTTTCCATATTTGGTGTAGTTATCATAATAATATTAATCTAATTTTAATTTAATTTTAGTCTTAATTTTTTTATGCAATGATTTTGTTGTTAGTTTATAGAGATAGACATGTTATTCTTTTGGAATTTGAAAAGGAAACATGTGCTCTTAACTTGGCTATATTGAAAACATTTAAGTGTAAGAAAGAAACATGCCCTCTTAACTTGGTTGTATTAAAAACATAAGTGTTCTTGTATACTAGGTAGGTGCAAACAAGATAGAGTATATGGTAGGTGGATTAAATAGTTAAAGGCAAATGTTAGTTAAGGATAAAGTTACAAAAATCTATAAAATAGGCTAGGGTTAGGATATTATTCTTTTGGGACATCTAAAGTTGAAGGTACATTTTATGAGGTGTAGTCTAAGCCCTTGGGTGTAGGGCACATATTATGGGTATCTTGGACTTTTTGTGTGTGATAGTGGTGTCAACTAGTGGTGGAGTGTCCAACCAATGAGTAGGAAAAGTTTTTCAATTAAAAGGTTGGCATCAATCAAGTATTCTCCCTATATACCCAAATCTATGATGAGGAGTGTGCATAATGGACTTATTATTGTAATAAATTGAAAATATTTGATTATCTTTAAGTTCAAGGGCTTGAAGTGGCTGCCTCAAACTACAAATATTTAAAGGAACTATGTGTTTTTCAATTAAACCCTTGTGGTCAAGGAGCTACAAAAGAGGAAGGCCTTATGGCTATTTTTAAGGGGTTGTAGTGACCCTCATCTTGTGGTAAATATGTAGATATGATGCTGATGATCCTGATCTTATTACATTCATGTATATAGTGTAAATATTTTCCTATCACCATGCATTGTGTAAATATGATAAATATTTTATGGTTACCCAGATGTACATGTTGAAGTTCCACTTGCATGATTATGGGAAACACTTCTCATTTATCCTTGTGCACATGGGGAAGATCATAATTACTTTATGCAATAAAAACACCTAGTAGTATTTTCACACTGAACACTATACAATAAACTTAACCCTAATATATTAGTGAAGAATGAGTAACTAGATAGACTCATTGCAGTTAGGTATGCCACTATGTGGTTAGTGTTAATGAGTGCTAGGGAGACATAAGTGAGCACTACGTCAAAATGAATGGAAATCAATGAATAAGAGTGTGTGATAGGGAGTGTCAATGAGTTCCAAGTGTGGTAAGAGGGGAGTGACATAGTATGCTAAGCAGTTCTAAGTCAATCTAGTGTGTCAAAGCAACATGCAACCAATATGTGCTAGGTGCCAACATGTCCCAAATAGTGATAGGAAGTGTTAGGGAGCATTAGGGAAACACAAGGGATCAAAGTTTGTGATAGGAAGTGTCAATGAGTTTCGGGGTGTGCTAAGGAGGGAGTGACAAGGTATGCTAGGTAGTGTTAAGGCATTCTAGAGGCCACGGAAACATGACAAGATGTGCTAGGTGCTAAGGTGTGCTAATGCATGCTAGGGTGAGTTATGGAGTGTTAGATAAAAACAAGGGAGCAATAGTTTCAAATGCATGGAAATGAATGAATAAGAGTGTGTGACAAGGATTGTCAGCGAATTATAGGTGTGCTAAGGAGGGAGTGACAAGGTATGCTAGTTAGTTCCAAGAAATTCTAGAGTGCCAGGGTGAAATGCCAAGATGTACCAAGTCCTAGGATGTGCCAATGTGTGTCAGGGAGTGCCATGAGAACACAAGGAAGAAGTAGTTCAAATTGCATAGAAATGAATAAATAAGAGTATGTGATCAGGAGTGTTAGCAAGTTCCAATTGTGTTAAGGAGGAAGTGGCAATGGTATATGCTAGGCAATGCCAAGGCATGCTATAGTGTCAGGGCATGTTAGGGAGTGGTAGGGTCTATTAGGGAGTGGAAAATCATGCCAAGGAATGCAAGGGATGAAAATGTGTGCCATGTAGTGCCAATGGATTGTTATACATGCTAGATGTTATGGCATGTGAAGATGTAAAATATGTTGCTTAGTTGTTATATGGGCACCATTCGATGTGAGCCTTGACTTGGTAACTTCTTATGTGGGATGAGTTAATATTGGACATGAGAAGCCTAAGATGACATATAGTCCATTAGGGGAACAAGGCATAGTCTAGTTGTAGCAAATGTAACTTGGTTAAGTTGTTGTAGTCGAGGTAGGGCTTGGTTGGGTTCCTAAGTCTAAAAGAAAATAATGGTAGTTATGAGGGAATGATAATTAAGGAGTTCAATGACATGCCAAGGAATGAAAAGGTGTGCTGACATATGCCAGATAGTGTCAATGCATTTCAAGGAGTGTTTAGGAGTGTCAGGGAATCATAAAGGAGAACTAGGTCAAAGTGCATGGAAATGAATGAATAAGAGATTACGCCAGGGAGTGTCATTGAATTTTAGGTGTCCCATGGACGAAGTGTGTTAGGAGAATTTCATATTAGGACTTGTAGAAGGAAAGCCTATGATTGTGATATGAGGATGGAAAAAGAAGTTTGAGACAGAGGGATACTTTTCTAGGCACAACACTATTTTTTCAATGACCTGGTTGAGTTCCCAACCCACCAAAAAGTAAGGTTATCTATGACGGCATGAAAACTAGGGAGTGCCAAGGTGTGCAGCGAATTTCAGGAACTACTAACACAAGTTATAAAGTTCCAAGGAATGTTAGGCATGTCAAGACAGGCATGCCAATGTGTGCTAGGTTCTAGAATGTGCTGCCAACACATGCTAGGGTTTGCCAAGGAAAGACAAAGGAGGACTTGTTTCAATTACATGTAAATGAATAAACGTGCGTGCATGATAGGGAGTGTTAACAAGTTATAGGTGTGCTAAGGAGGGAGTTAAAATGTATGATAAGTAGTGCCAATAGATGATAGAGTGCTAGGAAATCCTACTAAGATGTGACAAGTGCCATGGTGTGCCAATGTGTGCTAAGGAGTGTTAGGGAAACATAAGCACTAGGTAATAATGCATGGAAATGAAGGAATAAGACTATGTGGCATGGAGTGTTAGCCAATTCCAAGTTTGTTAAGGAGGAGTCAAAAGGCATGCTTGGAAATGCTAAGGAATGCTAGTTTTCAAGGGAAATATGTGGCCAATATGTGCCAACGCATGTAAGGAAGTGTTAGCTGGGAGTGCTAGTGAAACACAAGGGAGAACTATGTCAAAATGTGTGGAAATGAACAAATAAGATTTTGCGATTAGAAGTTTCAGTGAATTCTAGGTGTGCTAAGGACAAATTGACAAGGTATGGTAGGCAGTGTTAAGGCATGTTAGAGGCTAAGATAAAATGCTAACATTTCATAGGTGCTAGGGTGAAACAACACATGTCAAGGAGTGATAAGGAGTACTAGGGAAACACAAGGGAGAACTAGGTAATTAATGAATAAGAGTTTGTGACCAAGAATTTCATCGATGTCTAGGTGTGCTAAGGAGAGAGTGACAAGGTATATTATGTAGTGCCAAGGAATTCTAAAGTGTTAAGGTAGTAGGCCAAGATGTGTCAGGTGCTAGGGTGAGCTAGGGAGTGTTAGGGGGTGTCAAGGAGACATAAGGATGAAATAGTTCAAAATGCATGGAAATTAATGAATAAGAGTGTGTGAGAGGGAGTTTTAATGAGTTCTAGGTGTGTTAAGGAGAGAGTGACAAGGTTATATGCTAGGCAATGCCAAGGTATGCTAAACTACCAAGGCATGTCAAGAAGTGCCATGGTGTGATAGGGAGTGTCAAATCATGCCAAGGAATGTAGGGGATGTTAACGCATGCCACATAGTGCCAAGGCATTCTAAGATATGTCAGGTGCTATGGCATGTCAAGATGTAAATTGTGTGCTTAATTGTCATAGACCAAGGTTGGATGTGATGAGCCTTGTCTTGGTAACTTGTTAAGTGGAATGAGTGAGATTATACATCAATACCCTAAGATGAGTTACAAGTAGTTCTTAGGTGAACAAGGCATATGTTGAATTTCCATGATACATGAGAATCTAGGTTTGGCCTTAGAATGTTTTATGCCAACACACTCAAATGCCACAACACATCTACTATGCAAAATAAAATCTACCATGAAAGAAAAGGTAATGGATTGAATGCACATAGTTTAGGGTCTGCACATCTTCATATGTTAATTATTATTATTGTAATATTCAATAGGCATTTATATGTCTGGTGTAAGACTCCTCTCGGGATTTCTATCCAACAACAACATCTATGTGGTAAAATGTGTACTATCAGAGGTTGATCCATCAATAATAGCAAAAAAAAGGGACCTTACTATGCACACAAATGAAGAATTAAGAATATTGTTATCAATGAGTGCGGTTTGGAGGTATGGGACAAAATTACACAGGAAATGAACCTTTTTGTTCAACCAATAAAGATCTAAGAAGGAAAATGTGTGATTATATATACATGTGTGATAGTATTTGGAGAAATGCCAACCTAACCCACAAATTTGTTGACATTTTGCTAGAGCTAACCTATAATTGTTCCTAAATTTAATAAACATGTAAAATAGGAATGACTTTTCAATAAAAAAATACAAATTGATAGGAACATGGCCAAATTATGAAAGTGTAAAAATTGGTATGGTTTAAAGGGACCGATCCCTTTGAAAAGTATTAAATGTGGTAATGAAGGTTGAGCCTCATTCTAGAACCCCTTTGGACATCCATCTTAAAAAATTGTTGTAGGATGAAACACATCAGAATAATTTTTCTAGCAGTGATGTCAACACTTGTATAGTGAAATGGCGTTCGAGTTGGCCTATCAAAGCTCATTGGTCTACTTGGGAACTTATCTAGGGTGATGCCTTAGATGATTTGGAGTACGAGGGCATGATTTGATATTTACTTTGCATTGAAGAAGCTTTGGAGGCTAGATACTGTAGAAAAACCCCTTCCTCTGAAAAGGGAAGCAAATCCCACTGAAGAATGTAACCACAAGTACAAAGCTTTGGAATTCAAATCACATCACTATTTATTACTCTTTGAAATAAGAGATAACTAAAAATTTAAAACATTGCTATTCACTTTCCCTTTATTATAGAAGGTATAATGAATCTAGAAACATGTACAACAATGTCTCAACTTTCTTAACTCCTAATTCTAATGCACCTTCCTTGCATGGATAGATAAGACAATTAAAGGTTGACACTAGTGAATATGATATGAGATATGCAAACATGACTCCTTAGCTAAGGCTGGGAATTAATAACTAGGGAAGTGTTCCTTTTAACTATACATGCAAAAACTAAATAAAGCAAAGAGTTTCGCTACTCCAAGTGCTAGAAACGAATCCACTACCTAAGATAAGTGCTTTGCCCAAAACAAGATATTAAGGACTCATAAACCTTTTTGCTTCCTTCAAGAGAGGTGTATGCCAAACAAAACTAAGCTAACATGCACTATCCTCAAAATCCATTCACCTTTAATAGAAACCTTGTGCCCAGAAAACGGCAAGAGACCAATATGCAACAGAATTCGCTGACCAACCAAAGATTTTTGTGCTCAAACAATGAGATAATAAGGGAATGTCAACTAGGGTGGAATATTTCACCACCAAAATTGACAAGAGATACAAGGGGTCAAAAACTATTAGACCTAACTCTCAAGAACAAATGAATTAATCCACACTTGGTGATCCAAAATGAATTCATTCCTTCTTTATTTATAGATTTTGCAGAGGGGTTTCATATTCTTAAGTGATTGAGTTAATCTTACTCCAAACCCCAAATTCTGGTTTTTTAAGCCCGGTTTCCCCAAAAAATTCCCAACAATGTGTATTTTGGGGTTTTTTCTCCTTTGTGGAGGACTATAGTCTATGGGGATGGATAGGATATTATGTCCCATGCATCGTCAATTTGTACAAGATGTTACATGGCACCTAATAAAAGAAACAGTGCTTTAGTTTAGGAGGTAATAACTAAATGCTTATTTCTTTCCACATAGGACATACATGTTGCAAAAATGATCATGGGGTACAAATACTACAAAAGGCCTAAATCTTACTAGCATTGTCATAGTCCAAGAACAAAAACCCTTTCAAGTGAATCAAGGTTAGTACCACATAATACAAGCACAAATGACAAATTAAGAAACAATATACTTATTCAATGAAAGAATGATGAATCATACTAGCGATTTCAAATTTAATAGCTCTTGACTTGCAATTTCAATCAAAATTTCTTAGGTTAGATCATAATTAAGTACCCAATGTTGTTTTGGGTCCAATTTGGGGAAAACAAGGAGCTCTTGGTGACAATGGGATGATCCGCTTTTCAGAAGGGAGCTCTATTATACTTTTCAACATACAAGCCATTCTCTCTAGTGGAGGAGATATAGAGCAGCCTTTAATAAGGACCTTTACAAGATCAATTTGGAGGAAAATCCATTTTCAAATCTTAAACATAGTTCTAGATTCAAGCAAGACTAGTCATTTTTCAAAACAATTATTAATTCCCAAGAAATTGGACCCGCACTGACATGTTGACCATTTATTCTTCTACTAGACAAGGAACAATTTATGAAAATTCTTTGGCCCTTTGATCCAGTATTTGATGTAAATCTCTTGATTAGAAATGTAATAAGAGATGCAATTTATATTAAGGAGAAGGGAAAGGTAGAGGGATAATTAATAATTATCTCTAAAAAACTCTCAATAGAATCCTAACATATTTGAAATGGAAAAGGATAACTCCATCGTTATTTTTTGCTTTAGAAACTTTGCTAATTTCCATGATTGAAGCATGTATTCATGCCTTGAAAGAAGCTCACAAATGCTTTTGATATTGGTTGAAGCAAAGAAAATGTGCAATGTTACACTCACATAGAGGTATGGCAAAAAATTATGTGGAGCTTTTTTTCCTAGACTCCAAACAAAGAATGGAGAAAAGGTGAAAAAACCAAGTCAAAAGGCATGTGTAGCTTTTGTCATGTAGAGGTATGTGTTAACTTCACACTCTACAACGAGGGCTTTGCAACAGAAGTGACACAAAGGTTTGCATGTGGAACTTTGGATTAAAATGAATGGAGCTTGATGCTACATGTCCACTATTACCCCATTTTCTATATGAGCTACAGGAGATAAAAATAATGAGATACGAGAGATACAGAGTAGATACTATTGTTATTCAAATTTAATAAAAAATACTACTATGTCTTCCTCGACATAAAACAAACATCTTCCATAAAATACTTTCTCCATGAACCTAATTTAAAATGAATCTCTTTTTTTGATGCGCCTAGTAGCAAATAGAAATGATGCCGATGGGCCAATTTTAGTTTAGAAAATTTAGAATTAGTTTCAATTGTAAGATCTTCTATTTCCAGTTCAAATTTCAGTTACAAGAAGTGAAACATGACTCGCCGATCAATCGTGATTAATAATGAATTGGAATCTTCTCACTCTCCAAATGATCCAATCTAAATATTTGTGAGTCTAACTCACTTTGACCAAGTTTAACTCATGTTCAATGCAATTTTGACTTGAGACTTGCCGATTAAGGAAGATTCCTACTATTAATTCCAATTTATTTGATTTTCAACATTAACTCGAAAAGAATGAGTTTTTCAATTTTAGGTATGCCACATTGCTAAAAACTAAACGCCAGTCATTCAAAAATGTATTTCTCATTTCTCAGGACCAAAACTCATACGTCAATACCTTAAGTAATCAATAACTACTCACTATTACATAGTCCAGACTCAATATCAGGTAACCGCCAAGGTCAGCCTAAGCCCAAACTCCATATCAGGCAATTGCCAATGTGTGATCTATCCATACTCCATATCGACCCTTAAGCAGTTACGCATCACCTTCAACATGTGTTACCTTTATGCTTAGCCAATTCACTATCCAACAATCGAGGTACATTGGCACTTGTCTTAAATAATAGTTATATTACTATATTGAAGTTTCAATGCCGTTTTCAATGGCAAGTTTCAAGTTTCACTGTTCAACAATCAAATAATCAGCATATGCCTTTGGTTATGACTTTTGAACCCTATAAATGCGGCTTAAATAGATTTTAAAAATGCACAAAGAAATGGTTTCATACCAACCATCGACCAAGTCGTCAAGCATTCCTTCCTTGGTCAATGTCTTGCCGACTTCAAATGCTTTAACATTGCATTCACAACTTTGGGTATTTTTCTTCTTCTAGAATCTATTATTAATGTATTGGTTCAGTTGTCTTATGCTAAACGAACTTGCAAATTCAAGATTACAATGCAATAAATGTTGATAATATTTCCTTTAGGTTGCATTTCCTCCTATATATTTAATTGTGTTTCAAGGTCATAATGATATATTAGGTCAAAATGTGCTTGTGTTTCTGGACGGGTTCCTCTTTGATCCTTAACAAAACCTCATATCCTTTAAAACCAACCCTCTTCTTTGTGAAGTTATATATGGCATTTTTAATTTTAATTTTTTATTGTATTTTATAGGAGACAAATTAAATAGAAGGCACAACTCCAAATGTAAACAAAAGCCGCAATTTAAACATGTCCAAAACAACAACAATGTCGAGGGAGAAGGAATTTGCTTGTGCTTATTGTGACAAGATTCTTGGAGACCCTAATCTCCTTTGTAAATTTTACAAAGCAAAATGTAGTGGAGGCATTCGTATATTCAAGTACCACCTTGCAAAAATACCCGGCCAGGATATAGGTCTCTACAAAAACGTCGATGAAAATGTCAAACAGCAAGCAACCTTGGCCATTGATATGTTGAGTCAGCATAATGAAAATAAAGAAAAGAAGAAAAAGAAATAGGAACTCCTAGAGTTGAAAATTTTTCTTCCACTACCCCATTGTCATCTCCCTTTTTTGAATCCTCAATGTAGTTCCCAAGTTTCCCACACATGCCTCCAAGTCCAAGTCAAACTCAAGCCCAAATGAATCCTCCTACATTCAGCATTGGAGGTGGAAACATAAACACTTTTTTTCTCCCCCCCGACAAAACCTGATTCCCAACCTAGCTTGGATACCACTGGTTAGAAAAAAAATATCTATAGTCAGGCAAGGAAGGCCATTGCCAAACTTTGCTACTATTCTAACATACCTTTCCACTGTACCATAAGTCCTTATTGGCAAGCTATGATTGATGCAGTTATTGTTGCAGGTCCAGGGTTCAAAGCTCCTTCATTAGAGAGCATTAGGATAAATTTGTTATTAGAAAGTGTTGAACATGCCATGATTGTGCTATCTAAGTTTCATTCATCATGGGTAGAAACAGGGTGCATGATCATGAGTGATGGATGGACAAATTAAAGGAATAGAACTTTAATAAAAATCCTCGTATCTTGTCCAGTAGGTACAATGTTTCTCAAATTAGTGGATGCCTTAGACAAGGTTAAGATTACACAACTTATTTGTGAAATTATGGAGGAAGTCATTCAAAAAGTGGGAGAAGAATATGTTGTATAAATTGTCACCGATAATGCAACTAATTATATGCCTGCTAGTAAAGTTTTTGAGATTAGGCACCCCACTATTTTTTGGACCTATAGTGTTGCCCATTGTATAGATTTAATGCTTGAGGACATTGGTAAGCTTCATTGGATACATGCGGTTGTGGAGAATAAAAAATCCATAACCAAAGACCTATACAAGCACATTATCATCCTAAACACCATGAGAAAATACATTGAATGTAAATAAATTGTTCGACCTCCAGTTTCTAGATTTGCAACAAATTTCATATCTTTACATTTTGTGGTTGAGTAAAAGATAAATCTAAAGAGGATGTCCTAAGTGGATGGAATCTAAACATTCCAAGACCCCTGAAGGCATTGAATTTGTTGCACGTATGATTAATGACAATTTCTGGAAAGATGCCAAAGAGATTATTGTTGTGATGGAGTCCCTTGTTAGAGTTCTCAGGTACTTCAAGTCTTTTAATTTTTTCATGTTTTAAATTTCATTTCAAGCTTCTTTTTATTTTCAATGTTTCATATTAATTTAAATTTGAAATCTTGAACTTTGAGGATGGTTTATGTTGAAAAGCCTGCTATGGGTTACATTTACAAGGTGATGGATCTTACAAAGGAGGCCATCAAAAGAAGATATGGGGATGAGGAGGAAAAGTATATGCCTCTTTGGGACACTATTGATGCACATTGGGATATGAAATTGCATTCCCCCCTACATGCTACTAGGTGCTTCTTAAATCCATAGTATTTTTATGATAAGGGAAAATTTAATGAGGATGGGGAGGTTCATAGAGGGCTTATGACATGCATGGAAAGGTGCTTCCCTGATCCAGAATTTCAAAGTCGTGTATTTTCCCAAATATAGGATTATAGAGCACCACCTAAATTATTTTCCTATACCAGTGTTATACAAGAAAGGTCTAAGGTATTGTAGTTACCCTTTGAGGCTTGAAGGCTTTATCAGTCCATTAAATTTGTTTAAAATTTATTTTGTATGTTAAATGTTCTATTAGATTTTGTTGTCTTTCTAAGTTTTTACTATTTAGTGTTTAGTACATCTACTCATGAACCCTTGCCATTTGCTAGGTCTTTGGTGGAAAAACTATTGTAGTGATATGCCAGATTTGAAGAGATTTTCCATTGGAATCTTAAACCAAGCCTGCAGTGCTTCAGGTTGTGAGTGCAAATGGAGCATGTTTGAGGAAATACATTCTAAGAAGCACAACTAATTGACACAAAAGCACTTAAATGACCTTGTATTTTTCCATTACAATCTACAACTTCACAACAAGAAAATACTAGGTGAGAGCTTGAATTTGAAGGTTTCATAATCTAATTTGGGATTTAGAGGTTAAACTTTAAAGTTCAAAGTCATAATTAACTTCACATTTCAATGTCTCATTATAATGATAGGTCTGGATCATTCACCAATAGACCTTGAAAAGATAGATTTGCAAACTACAAATGCAGCAGATTGGATCCAATTAGAGGAGGCTCCTCTTTTAAGCTTACATGACTTGAAGAACTTTGAGAGTCAAGAAAGCAGAGGAGTGGGAGGAATCGCTTCTATTTATCACTCTTAAGAGTCTTAGAGTCATAGTTACTGACTTTTTCTAATCCGTATGTAGTTGTTTGTAAACTTTTAGAAGCAGTTTCTTCTGGTTCAATGTAGTCACTAATTAGGAGTCATGACTAAGTACTTTGGATCATGTTTGGACTCATAACATATATGGGATGCTTATTCATTCATGATATTTTGGACATCTATTGATATTATGAATTCTTTGGACATGGATTTACTGAATATCAATGAAAAACGGTTTTTTTTTTTTAATTCAATATATGTGTATATTTTTATTTATTGAATTCACTGAATTTTTCCCGATTTTTTTCCAATTTTTCCCCAATCTGATTAAAAAAATTAGCTCTTTTGCCTCACTAATTTATTGTCTATTACGAGTCTATTAACATTGGTTACAAGTTTTATTCTTCACTTATGAGTGGTAAGGTGTGCTAGAGAGTGCCAATGCATGTTGAGGAGTGTTAGGCAATACTAGGAAAACACAAGGGAGCACTAGGTCAAAATGCATGGAAGTGAATGAATATGAGGGTGTGTTGGGGAGTGTCAATTAGTGCTAGTTGTCATGCCAAGGAGGGAGTGACAAGGTATGCTAAGAAAGGGTAAGGCATGCCAGGGAATATCAAGGAATTTCAAGAAGTGTTAGAGTGTGCTAGGTAGTTCTCGGGTGTGCTAACATGTGCCAAATAGTGCCAAAGAATTCAAGGTACTAAGACATGTTAGGATGTGCAGGGTGCCAGAGTATGCCAATATGCATCAAGGAATTTCAAGGCAACAAAAGGAATAACCAAGCTAAAATGAAAGGAAATGAACACAAAAGAGGGTTAATAAGTCAGAACTTTATCTTTTTCAAAGGGGCATTCTAGACACACTAATAATATCTTCCAATACATGCCAAGTGCCAATGTTTGCCAAGTGCTAATTTTTGTCAATACAATATTATGCCAAGGAGTCCCAAGGCATGCTAGGGACTATATGGAATGCCAACACATGATAGGTTAGTGCTATGCTATGCTATGGCATGCCAACATATGTTTTGGCATCCTACTCATGGAAAGATTTTCTAGGTACAAAGATGTTCTAGGTACATAGATGTTCCAAGACATGTGAGGTTCCAAGGAATGTATATGTATTGTTCCAAAGCATGTTAAGGTTTGCTATTAGTGTTGAGGAGTGCTAGGTCTCTCCCATTAATAGAATTGACAGAGCTTGATTGTGTATTAAATTTAATATAGTTCCTACACACACTAGTGGAACTTTATTTAAAGGAAATTTTCTAGATAATAAACCTAATAGAGATGAACCATGTGTTGACTCAAGGAACACTATATTCTTATGACTTGATGGAAATGATACACATTAATTTCTCCTTAACAAATTGACCAGCTATTATAACCACTATGACCTTGGACACATAATGAAAAGGACTCCACAACAATGGTCTCAAATCATTAGATTTTGACAAAAGATATAGTAACGGTACATAACGTCATAAAAAACTGATTGGAATGATAAATGATGATGAACATATTTTTACTGTCACCAAAAGTAACCAAAAAGAGCATTGGTGAGGATAAATAAAATATCGTCACTTGAAGTGTCACCAAAGAGAGAATTAGTGATGGGCCTTTAAAGAACCTCACCAAAAGTTCCACCAAAGAGAGAATTAGTGATGGGCCATTAACAACCCTCATAAAAAGTGTCACCAAAGAGAGAATTAGTGACAGGCCTTTAACGGCCCTCACCAAAAGTTTCATTGAAAATGGCTTTGATGACAAACTATAAAGGACCATCATTATATACACTTCCAACACATATTTTTTAAATACTGTTGCCATATGCGACATTGGTGACAGACCTTAAAGGTCTATCACAATAATGACCCTCACCAATGACCTTTTTCTTGTAGTGTTGTCAAGTGTATCTAAGAACATACCATATTTGACTGTTTCATCCTTGTCTCAATTGTGCTCACTATGAAAGTTGCTACCATATTATCCATTAGTCTCGTCCTCCTATCCATAACTAATCTGTGGCTATCCATTTCTCTGCAAGTATGACAAAATGTGAAGGATCGGTGCATTGACCTCTAATTTTTTCTCCTGTACCTTGTCAAGTATTTCCTATGACTGAATGACCTTGCCATTATTTTCGTTTCAACGTCAAAATTTTTTTTTTATACTTCCTAAGGTATCTATTATTTCACGAGAGTACTCATCTATGTGATGCTCACCTGATCTACAAGGAGAGTCTCATGACCTGTAATCTCATTCTTCTAGTCATCTATGATCTTCTTCTTCCTGTAAACATACCATTAGATAAACCAAATATAAAAATAATCAAGATACGCCAGTGATGTTCAGGTGAGTCTATCTCATCTGCAAAATAAATCCAAATTAGCACAATACTTGTATATACATAATTATATTAATATGTCGACATCATGTATGATATCACGAACTACATATAATGATCTCATGCAAGAAAACCATAGAAATTACAATGGATGTATTAAAACCACATAGACATTGACATCCATGCATGAAAAACACACTCTTCCCATTATTGAACTTAGACTTCTGTGATCCATATCAATTTTTTGAAGAATATTCGGCGAAAATCACATAGAAAAACTTATGTCAACGCGTTTCGAACCATCCAGTGTGGTTCATCGTCAGGACAAGTTGAAAGAGCAGATCTCATTTAGCACATCCCACATTTACCTAGTTTCATTGGTCTGCCAAGGTAAACATGATATGGAGAGCTACTATGACATGATCTCACCTCCAAGCTTCACTTATGGAAGTGGGATCGACAATTTAAACTTACCAAACATAACCTTACATCCTATAGGGTTTCCAAGACACTCAAAGGCCAAAGGACAATACTAGGTGACAAATCCTTGAGATATGCTACTTTTCAATGAATTAACACCCTAAACAGATGCACAAGCATCAAAGAGTTCAGTTGTGACCCCCCAACCACATGCACAAGCATGTCTAAGTGTTTCTGTAACCCACAATCCTCATTTCAGTGTTCACGGCCCCGATATATGAGCCACAATTCTAGGCCAGCCTCAAGAACACTACCCAAAACTTCTTGATACTTTTCAAAATGATGAATAACTTAATGCCAATGCTAAACATGCAAACATGAATAAAAAACATGACCTAATTAGGCCTAACCATAGTAGTCATTTTTCAAACATATGGTGAACATGTAATCTACAGGTCATGAATGCGGATCTTAACATATGAGTCTAAAACTTATATGAGAATCGGAAAGAAGTTCTAATTCCCTCTCATAATAGCTGCAATAAGATTTCATAGCCCATGCATTCATTAGCCATCAAATACTTTTCAAATCCTGAACAAGACATTGTTAGAGGATTGCAAATCCATGCTTAGAACCAACATATAACTTAATTATTAACCGTGACATAACAACCATCAAATCACCCTAATAACATGTACAAGTGTTCATATATTTCAAAGGGAAAATAGCTCTTAGTAATTTATGCAAATCTCAACCAAGTCAAGGACTTCCACTTACCACTCAACCATAGATTGAGTTGAACCAAATATTTCTTTCATCTAATCACCCTGTTTCCATATTGCAAGCATGAATGTGGGATCTAAAGACATAAAAAAAAAAGGCTTCTTAAATATTAAACCACCTCCACCTTCAAGCTACTACAATCTTGCCATAATCGGTCAAGAGATCACAAACCCCAAAAACAAGCTTGGATGTCTCATGATTTCTTCACGAATACCTTGAGGAATTTTCCTATCTGCACCTGCCTATTAAGAGATTCCCAATGATTAAACCACCTCCAACCCAAACCCATGGGAATTTTTGTGAGAGCACCTCACCTGGTTCTCAAACCTTTCAGAAATAAATATCAACCATAAAATAATCCCATCACACCATGGCTATCTGGAAATGGAAAGGCAAGGCCAATACCACTGTCACACTTGGAAAACCCATGCCAATGAAAACAAGAGAACCAAATACACAAATTCATGCACCATATATTCACAAACTGCTAGGAAATCACACATATAACCTACGACATACAATTATTCCTACTCAAGCTGCTTGATCCAACCTTCCTTGATTGTCTTATGCTCTCCTTTTTCTTCACTTTGCTTCCTTTTCCTTCCTTTCCTAGCTTCGTCCAATGTTAGAGTGCTCCAAGAACGCTATAAGTGTGCAACAATATAATATAATAGGGAGACCTACAAAAATAAACTGACAAAAGGTTGTGAACTAGTCCTCAGAAGCCTTTTTATCCTTAAGGCCTCTGTTTTCTTCATTTTCCTCTATTTTCCCTTAAATTTTCTTCTCAAACAAACTTGTGACCTTTCATCTCCCTTTTCTCCTACTTTCCTCTATT
The DNA here is from genome assembly GCA_000404065.3 of Pinus taeda. Taxonomy (NCBI): domain Eukaryota; kingdom Viridiplantae; phylum Streptophyta; class Pinopsida; order Pinales; family Pinaceae; genus Pinus; species Pinus taeda. Next base: position 41,850 of record APFE030965641.1, on the reverse strand, counting down.
TTCATAAATAAGTGTGAATTAATGCCTCTTTTACTTTTCCCATGCCTTTGCCAATTTCCTTTTCCATAACAAACTGAAAGTGACACCCACTCGGATATTTTTCCCAACATTTAGCTTGGAATATGTGTCCCATGACCTTGGTCTTATTCCCTTTCCTTTATTAACCTTTATTACATGAAATTTTAAGTTGTGGTTGTTACGACAAATGTGGGAATGGGCGTTACATGAGTGACATGTTATAAACTTGATAATGAAGCCAAGGCACCAAGTCTAAAAAATAAAACAAAGAAAGAAAAAAGAAGTTGAGAAACTATGTTTGGGTGATTCAAATTGGGAACCCTAGAATCCCATTGAGAAAGGAACAAAATGAGGGTTTCAGTAATGAGGAACTAGTTGAAAATAAGCTCCTTTGATTTCCCCTTCAACGATGGTTCTTCTAGTGGTTATTTTGTTCCCTACAATTGACGCATGAATATTTCTAGAGGGGCTTAGATTTATTTTAATGGATATTTTTTTGCAGTGTCAAGGAAAGTCCAAATGGATAAATAAGTTGGAATAGTTCTCTAAATTTTAACAACCTAGAAATAATCCATGTGATGGGTTGAACCTTAATATTTACTCCCATAAGGCTCCTCATTCTTAGGCCCATGTAATTTCTTACATATGGCATAACCAATTGCTAGAAATCCTTACAAAACAATGATTAACATGGAGTTATAAGCTAGATCTCATACCATTCATCTAGATTTTGGAGTCTAAGATCTAGGAACCATGAATGGTGTTAGAAGAGGGGAGAAACATATAAACTTTCCAATAAAATAATCACAAAAACGTTGAAAAAAAAAATATTTCCTGACATATGAAAGGAAGGAAAATATTTATTAAATGAGGGAAACTATTACACGTACATTTTGGTGGGCCTATCTATAATTTTTCAATATGAGGTTTGTCATAGTATTTTTAGAGACTTATTTGGTTAAATCATTAATACCTTGTGTAAATACCATGTGTGGATAACAAAGGTAAATACCAAGGGTCAATATCACATTCATTCAGATTAAGAGATTCTTACACTATGTTAATGGATGAATTAATAAATAAGAGAATTAGGGCCAAGGTTAAAAATGGTCCTTGAAATGGAAAGTGTACATAAAGATTAAACTTTAAAAGAGCCATTAGGATCAAGAAGATGGTGTCATCCCAGGGGTAAATATTTCTATAGGGGAAACTAAATTTTTTACTTTCTTACATCGACTTATCTCTTCAATAGTTTACTAAACTTTGAAGTGTGGGCACTTGTTGGATGTGGAATTACATTCCATGTCCAATGGTGTGCACTTGCAATTTGAGTAAACCTACAAGCAAATAAGAGAAAAATATAAATAAGTAAAAAATGTAGTTTTTGTTCATTTCCTCTAAAAATTCGTAACTTTAATTTATTATTTCTACAATTATTTTGTTATTGCCCATACAAGGTCCATTTTACACCCCAAAATTTCCTAACAAGATACCCATGATTTTAAAAAATTAGTGTTGAGATTAAGACTAAGACGAGTAGGGAGTGATTGAGTTAGAATCCCTTGCCTAGAGATAACCAAGATTTGAGCTCTCCTTTTCTTTTGAGAGTGAGGACATGGATAAGATTCCACAATGTTATATGTGTGTTTCCATTAAGTTTTACAACTCTATCCTAACCACTCAGTTTGGTTTGCTAAGGGCATTGCACTTTTATTATAGCCTCAGTGAAAAATATGAGTTTGTAGCCATATAAAAATTATTTCATATACATATTTTCTAGAAGGTTCCTTATTGTTTCATTGTCCAAGAAAGTGATTTTTTAACTAAGATTTTGAATGAGAAAGTGTGTTTCAAATCTCACACCATCAATTAATCCTTCAATTTTAGCAAGCATGAAAGTACTTCTTTGCTTTTGGTAATTGACTCCATAACTCTTTACGTAAAAGATACATCCCTAAGCAAGTCTTCAATCAATTATTTTTACCCTTCCCATAGAGTTACTATGCCTTCCTCATAGCTTCATTCAAATTCTTCTGTTCATCAAATTTAATCTTGTCACAATAGAATGGTGATAAGCCACTCACATGTGTCTATATATTTTTCTTTTCATATTTGATAAAATGTACATAGCTGAGTAACTTAGTTAATTTATAGCCATAATATCTTGTTGTCATGTTCCTGAAATTATGTTTGAATAGTTCTTGCATTTCCCTTTCATAATAATCTTTAAAAAATTACTTCCTTTGGAAATACTTTTAAATTTCCTCCATGAAATCTTAATTTCATCCAAATGTTTTACTTATTTGAGTTGCTCCCATAATAAATTTTCTTTCCTCCTAAAGTGAAATATGGAAATTTGTGTCATTAAATTTGAGGAATGATCATGTAGCTAAAATCTTTTACGTTCTCATTTCTAACTGCCAACATTTAGCCTGTCCTTTCCTATGATCACCATTAAATGTAGATGTCTTGATATTTTTGAGATCCCGTTGTAAACTATATACTTTTATTCTCCTTCCTAACTACTTTAGCGGTGTCATGCTTGAACTACTCTATTATCCTAAGAAAGCATCTCCTTTCTTATTTGATTTACTTGATGCATGATGATGATTCCCAAAACACTCCTATAGTTCCTTGAACTTCCAACATCTCCCCCATGACTCCCAAGCCATGTAGCTCTACCTTAATACAATAAAACCCAGGTCTATTTCCATTTATAACTTATTCAAGAACTTTAAAATATTAGTATCAATTTATTTTTAGTATATTATAAATATCTCATTATTAGCTTTCTAACCATGTACCTCCATTTTTAGACCCCTCATGCTCTCTTCCATGCCTCGATCCTCCATCTTATCCCTTCCATGGTCATTTGATTCTACCCCACAAGTAACTATCATAATTTTCATGGGCCTATCCTCTTCTTTAGGACTTTAGGACCTGTAACTATTCCCCATACTCCTACTCCTGGTCCTCATTTTGGTCTTGCCTTATAGGCCACCTATTACCTTCTTTTGAAATTTACAAGGAATTTCCTTCCTTGGTCCAAAATTATGGGTTGATAGACGTATTCCTCTTTCCAATAATTTATGTTTCCTATAACTTTTCACAAATCCAAGTCTCAAGCTAGAAGTTATTCCCTTGAAATGTTTTCGCCTATTTATCACAATTTCCTCATCCTATCATAGCACACTATTTCTAATTTCCTAAATAATTATGAATTTGAAGTTTGAATTTTAGCTTCATGGTTGGGTTTTTTGGTCCCTCACCTTTCTATTTACTACTCCAGCACCCTAATTTAAGCTCTGGTGGATTATCTACACCCTTTTGAAGTGATTGTATCCATTATTTTTCCTTGATAATGTTTTAATCATAAGTGCTTCATATTAACTATATTTCATCATTTTAGTATTCCAATGGAAATATCTCTATGAATTATTTCATTTTAGCTATAATTATTGTTTGTATTACCACAATTCTTGTACAAGTTATACAAGCAGTTGTCATGTGTTTTTCTACCTAAAAATGTTGTTTTTTCTACCTGTAACTGTATTTTGTAGTTGTTCTCTAGCATAAGGAATGCCTTTATGTGTCTCTCATTTCCATGAGAAAGTAACTAATTGTCTATAACATTCTAATTATCAAATCTCATTAGCCTCAAAATAACATGTGTCACCTCTCTTTAAACTTGGCATGCATGAACCATCCTCTTTACATTTGTGGAGACCCTTTATCTCCATTTAGGCATAATTTTAAAAAATGCCATCTAAGTCATTCCATCAGTCATGTCACTAATGACATCATCATCATGTCATGCTGACATGAAATGCCACATTAGTGGTCCATGTAGATTTTCTATTGGTTATGTTGTGCCTCACATAGTCATGGGAAACTGCCTTGAACAAAACTACCTGTAATTTGAATCCCCCTCCTCCCAACAATATTTTTAAAACTCAAAGAAGGGATTCCCTACAATGGATCCCAAAGTTGAGAAGGGATAGGTGGGTTGGTGCTAATCCCAATTGTGCCCCTTCCTTCTATTAAGCTTTGACTATAGTACGATACTTATAGTCAGTCTTAATTGTCGATTAAAGATGGTCAAGTATCAATCTTCGATATTTAGGAGGGTACTATTTCAAATTGTAACCCCCACTACACCTATTAAATATTAACTGCAAGGGGGGAGGATGTAATCATTCTTGGTCAACTTTTGATTTGAATGGCCAATGGGAATGTTACTTCTTGCCCCCTCCCCTCTGCGTCCCCTATTAAAATTCAACCCCTGTTGAAGAGGAACTACTATATCTAGTGCTAGTATGGATTGAAGGGTATCTACTACTTTTCACCATTTACCATATCAAAATTAGAATTATGCTCCATATTTTGAGTTACAATTATTATGCATATTCCATGTAATATCACCTATATGAAATATGTTTCTTGACCTGCCACTAGTTGCTCAACCTTATAACTTCGTGAATTTGATGAAATATGATCTCCAAGGAAAAATTTCTTCCATGCATGCTCTATAATTCATAAATTCATCCAATTTAAATCTTGAATTCATTCATAGAAAGGTTAAAATTGGAAAATTTTAATCCTGACCATCAATTTCCTCAAGTTTCTAAGAGTTTCCATAATTCCACTTGGGGCATTTGGAAAATCACTTTGTAGGCATAGTCACACCAACATTCTTTCCGACACTTCACAGAAATAATTCAAACAGTTACATATGAACTTGACCCATACAAGTTTTTGGTTGCAATCATGGCTTTGATACCACTTGTAATGTTCCCTAACCCTTTGCCAATTTATTATAGCCTCTTGCTAAGACCTAATTTCATGCCAGTTACCATTAGCAACTTATACTGTAAAATTTACATGTTTTATGAAATGCTCATCTAGTAAAATACATATCTAAACACTTTAGATTGTGAAACAGATTCATAGGATAATTCTAACATGTATATGCTTCCTAATTACAGTTTACAATACAAATCATAAATATATAAAACATCATAATAGAAAATAAAAATAACATATAAATACTTATCTTTTAATTTGTGCCCAATTGGTTGTAGATCTTGAATGTTTCACCCAACCATATACCATGTTGTTCCTTGTTTTTCAACATAGGGTCACCCCCAGGGTGATGTTTTGAGTTCATAGGCATCAACTCCCCTAAATCCTAGTTCATGCTCAATATCAACAACCTACCATGTTACCAAATATGACAACCTCCAAATAACAAGCTCATATCCCGCAATAGTCCTTATCTCAGCCCACTAGGGAGGTCTCAAAGTATTGTAACCTCTGGGAGTTCCACTACTCTCACAGGTCTTCTAGGTACCCTTCCAAGACCCCATATAGACAAGAGACTAGACTCAAATTCCTCCAACTAATAGGCTCACATTCTTTGATTAGGTTGCACCCATGTGACACACACCCTTCGCTGCACGTATAATTGCTTACATTGTGCCACCACCTTCCATGGTGCCTTATTTAGCTCAACAAGAATTTTGTAGAGTCCTTTAACTTCTAGGAGCTCCACTACCCACATGGGTCTTCTAGGTACCCTTACTGGCTCTCATACCATAGTTGTCTTCATGCTTCAATAGCTGACCGAATCCATGCCTACCTATAAGAGTATATGAATATCCTCCTTCCCAATGCTAACATTGTTATTTTCATATACGTGAACTTTTTTGAAACTTGGCATTCACAAAAGCCACTTAATGGAACTTAATTATATGTATGTGCTCCTTTCCTTTAATAATTCATAAATCATATGAGCCCATTTTAATCACCCATGGTGCCTTGTCCTCCTAACACTTTACATCTTCTTAGCCTACAACCAAGATATACTTTTATTAGCATGTGTGTGTTATCATAATTACATTCTCGGGCCCTTTATTCTCGAAACACGTGTACAATTAGCAACATGTCCAGAGGGGCATGTGTGCCAATCCCAAAATACAAAATGAACTGCAAAATAATTCCTTGGTTCAACCTCCTTAGTTTTTGCATATAGATATTATTTACATTCAATTGATGGAGTAAAGGTGTTATAGTCCTTTTCTCATGAAAAAGTGTTTTAGATATAAGTGATTAAAACTTTTCACTTTATAAATTTGTGTAAAATAATAATGTGAAATATAAAAAACTTGTTTCTAATATTATAACTTATAGAGACTTTCCCTAACTGATAGGTATTCATAGTAATTAGTCTCATGTCATTGATGACAGAAACTTTAATAAAAATAAGAATTTTTGAGTATACTAGTTTAGAAATCTTAATACTTTTAAATTTAAGCATATTTGAGCTTTGATTAGTTGGAAATAATTAATTCCTACTTGTCTATGGTTGTAATTCTCCATTTGAGGAGTTTGTTCCTACATAATAGGAATTTAGTTTCTCCTAGTTTAGTATGTGGTTGAGAGAATCTCTCAACCACACTAGTGTATGTCCAAGATAGAATTCCTATCTTGAGACTATTGATTGTATAAATATGTGTGTAATTCCCTCATTCCTAAATAATAGAGAATATATTAGTTGTGCTAATTCTATCTTGGTATCAGAGCCTGTGAGGGCCTGGCCCCTCCTGGGCTGAGGGAAAATAAAGAGTGTAGTATATGTTTGTTTGTCCATCTATATCAAAATATCTGTTGAGAGAAATCCGTAAGGCTGTGGCAACGAAGACGCGCAGAAAGACTTGTCACTCGTGGCTACAAGTCGAGGTCTGGACTGCCCAGCAGATCGACCGCAGAGGTCGAGCGATCGGATTGACTGCGCAATCCACGGTGTGTCTGCTAGTGGGAGGAGATGTGTGCCAGTGAATAAGTTGTGCTGCCTGGAATCTGCTGGAGAGTCATGATAAACTTTGTGCATGGATTGCATGCCATTTGATGGATTTGTGGATCTGGTTCGTTCAGAGTCTGGACGGATTCCCTGCCGGTGTTTTCCCGGCCTTTCATTTCATGAATTTGAATGTTTGACGCCAACAGCTCCTCGGATCTCTAAGAATTAATACTGTCGTGGAACACTGTCGTGGATTTGGTGTATAGGCTATGGCGCGAAGAATTTCGATTTGACATGTGGATCAAATATGCTCCTGCCTGTCACCTGCGTAACATTCCACCATTTGGATTTATTCGAAGTCACTGATTTCAGATCTAGCCGAAAGATATTGATCGCAGAGATTTGAATTTGTAGAGTCCCCTGTAGTTATGGTTGTTGTTGCTTCTTAATGCACTGAGTCATTGAAAATGGTTTAGAAAGGCTCTCAATCGGTGTAGTGGAGGTCAAGCGGGTGTAGCAGTGGCAACGCCCTGCGCTCAGTGATTTGAACCCTAACATGGCTAGCAAATCTGTGGCACAAGAAACTACCAGTATCAGTCAAAGAAGTAGTTCTGTAGTTCTGGAGATCACATAAGCCAAAATACAATGGTTCCGCCTCATTTTTGGCACGAAACTAATAACAGATTGCATCGTTTGTCAGGGGTGCGGTCGTCTGCGCCGGAATATGATATATCATCAGGGTTCCTTTTCTATTCCCTTCATAATTGCGATTGCAGCGTCGAAGGAACCCGGGACACCAACGCTCAAACCCTCGTGCATCTCTACGGATAAGGCAACCGTCTTAAAGATATGTAATCTGTAAATAATTGACGAATTCTGTCGATCGGAGCAGCAACTTTAATATCAGTAGGGCGAAATCTGGTTCGAAATAGTGCCGATTAGCGACTCCGAGGGAATTTGGCGGTCGCCGGGTTATTGTCTGCTTTCCATGTTTTCTTTGAATTTGTGCAAGAGAAGCAGTCTTCGGCCTTGTTTAGCCATTCAGGCAGTGGAATTCAGTTTCATGGGGGCTTGAAGTGGTGTTAGAGCTGCGTCGGAGGAGAAGTTTAAAGAGGGGAAGTAAAGAAGGCGGTCACGTGGATCGAATGAGGGTGGTTAGGCAGTCGGATTCGTCCGTAGACGTGGTAGTGGACACTACTCCGCTTCTGGGGAACAGGAATGGATCGCCGAATGCGAGCGAGGAAGGCACCAGAAGTCTATCACGGAGCGCAAGCATACAGGGTGCGGCGCGATTTCTGCGGAGGGCTAGCAGCTGTAGAATCATGAGGGAGTCGTCCATGCTGGTCCGAGAGACAGTCGCGGAGCAGCTGGAGGAACGATAGAGCGACTGGGCATATTCAAGGCCAGTGGTCATCCTTGACATAATATGGAACCTGGCATTTGTTGTCCTGGCGACGGTGGTGCTCGTTCTCAGCAAGCACGAAAATCCTAACATGCTCGTTAGGGTTTGGGTTGTGGGCTATGCCCTTCAGTGCCTCCTGCACATGATTGGCATTTGCTTTGAGTATAGAAGGTGACACAGCAGTGCACAGCAGTAGAGGATCCACCCAAAGTGCTTGAATGTCCCCTTGCGCCCAGAAAACCAAAGATGAAGTGGAAGACTGCAACTCTTACTAGTACCAAGGCAGGGGAAGAGGTAACCTTCGCTTATTTTGATGTGCTGCTTCCACTGGGGACGAGGAGCGAGCTCTGCAAGACATGGTCATTCGTGTGTCGGTGTCACTATTAACAGCATTGCAATTCCCGGGAGAGATGCAGATCTCCATAAAATTGAAGCTTGAGTAGGATTTTGGCTTGAATGTGGATTTGCATTGAGCTAGCTTTGCTATTGTCGAAATTTTTTTTAATTCTTTGATGATGTTGCAATATATTGATTAACTGTCATGACAATGAAACTAGTTGTAATTTAAGTGACATTAGTATGACCAATTATTATCACAATGTTGAGTGTGTTGGAACTGGTCATTCCAACACTAAGCAAATTTGTAGGGAATGGTGAACACATGAGAGTGAAAATGACATCAATTGGAGCTACATCAAAGATTGGAGGATGATCGAAATCCTGTTGCAGATTGTTAGCAAGCATAAGGCAGTATGCTTGAAAACTGTTCTTGAAGGGAAAATTGTGTTCTCTTCGTGGGGCTATGAGTGCCTATGTTCAGGTTTATTTATCAGTGGACCTCTCATAGATGAGGTAAAGGAGCAGCGGCAATGTTTATGGTGGACAACAAAGTAGATGTTTGTTTGAGTTAGTGTGGTTTGTGGAATAGACTCCCTAGCATGTTGTAATAGCCATTGTATGTACCAGAAACTCCAAAATGTAGAATGAAATGTAAATTTTTTAAAGGCATCTCAAAGTTCGTGGTGATCTCAAAACCACTTTGTAATGGTTTATGGTCAGCCTGAAACCTTCTTTTGTCACTGTAATGTGATGGTTGGTGGTGAACCAGAAACCATCTATAGAGTCTTAGTGGCTACAGGATTTGCCCAAAGGTGGCACATTTAAGTTCCAGATTTGCCCGGTGGTGGCAGATCGGACTTGCCCGGAGGTGGCACATTTATGTTCCAGATTTTCCTGATGGTGGTAGATCGGACTTTCCCGGTGGTGGCATATTGAAGTTGGCAGATTTGCCCAGTGGTGGTAGATCGGACTTGCCTGGTGATGGCATATTGAAGTTGGCAGATTTGCCTGGTGGTGGCAGATCGGACTTGCCTAATGGTGGCATATTGCCTGAGTGGCTAACGTGTACACAGGAGCTTTGTGCTCGTAGGAGCAGGTGGACTGCAGTAACACCTGGTTCATGGTCTCAAATATTGGTGTGTTTGAGCATAAGAGGGTTGGTGCACTTTTCTATCTGACAGTTGCGTCGAAAGGCGCAATCAACGCAACTATTTGAAATTGTTATTTGGAGATGAATATTTGGCTTAGAAAGGCACTAATGTCTCTTTGTTTTTGGAAGTTCTGTACATGCAATTCGCCTGATGGTGGCGGATTTGACTATCATGACAAGTAGTCATTAAGGGGGGGAGTTGGAAATAATTAATTCCTACTTGTCTATGGTTGTAATTCTCCATTTGAGGAGTTTGTTGCTACATAATAGGAATTTAGTTTCTCCTAGTTTAGTGTGTGGTTGAGAGAATCTTTCAACCACACTAGTGTACGTCCAAGATAGAATTCCTATCTTAAGACTATTGATTGTATAAATATGTGTATAATTCCCTCATTCCTAAATAATAGAAAATATATTAGTTGTGCTAATTTTATCTTGATTAATACGCTTTTTCCTTTCTATTCTTTTATAAACTTTTACATCAATAACAAACCTCATAGAAGCCCATCATAATTATATAATATAGCTTGTGAAATATGAGCTCAATTAACTGTTAATTTAAATCAACCTCTTCCCTAAATCATGAGCACTTAATTTTACAAACATTATAAAAAAATAAATAAAACATTATAATAAATATATCCCCATCAACTTCAAGTTTTCTGTCTGAGAATTCTCGAAAACGCAAATAAATATTTTCATCACCCAAATACATATATTCATCATAAAAATTGCGAAATTTCAATTTTGCATCAATCCAGTTACATTGTTTTAAATAATCGAAATGATTACATTAAAACTTGAGTTTATTAACATTGGATAAATAAAAAAAAGTTTACTTTGATCTTATTAAAATATAATAACGAAACCTTTGATACTGACAAAGATTAACAGGGTCACCTTTCTTACTTAATCTTATGGTAACGAGGTTCAATAACAGAAAATCATCATTACTTGGTTGAGACGGTTAGACATTCTAAACAAATTATGCCAACAGATCTGGAAAACAGTTCTCCAAACAAAATTGATCAACGTAACTTAAGAGAATAATATTGTTTTTGTGTAAACTATATTTAATCAGATTCAATTCCATATCACATAAATGCTTTCTAATTATCAATTATTCTAATTACAAAATAAATAAAACCATTTAACACACCTAAAAATTTAAATGGAAAACTTATACAAGGTAACTCGAACAATTTATATATAGGAACAAGGATGGTGAAAACAATAAATTAATCTATGAAATGTTGACACGTTTAAACAGGTCAAAAAACATCAATGTTTACTAATTCTAGAAATGTCAGACACCCCACTAATGCATTTAATATGATTTTAAATTAATAAAATTTCTCAAAATTAATCTGATTTAATAACTAATTTGAAAATTAAATATTAATATTAATTTTCAGTATAGCCATGTAATACTTTCATTCGCATTACATTTATAACGATTTATTTATTAAATTTAGAAGTTTATTTTACAGTCTAGTATGATATGTAACCACTATATTTATTAAATTTTGAGGCTCATTCTATAACAAAATATGATGTGTAAAGTT
>APFE030965641.1:0-14372 GCA_000404065.3 Pinus taeda | reverse complement strand
AAGCTCGGCAACCGAGTGAATGGCCTCCTACAGGATGTCTGCAGGGGATCCTACAAGATACTCAGAGGTTTCTACAGGATAGTCCTGTAAGTCTTCTACAAGATGTTCTGTGCAATTCTACAGGATGATTGGCCATGGAGGTTTTGGGAGATGATGGAGTGTTGGAGTGGTGGAATGGTAGGAAGAGATATGTGAGGTAGGGGTAAGGCTGGTGATGGCTCAGAAGTGGAGGAATGAGATGGGAAATGGGTGTAGGGAGTATGTTGAAGGTAAAGGGGTATGTCAATGAAAGGTTAGGAAATGAAGCTACGTGAGGAGTGGAAGACAGAACGAAGTGAAGGTTGAGGAGATATGCTTGCATGCGTGATCAAGATGGGGGAGATGGTAATAGAACGAGAGAGAGAAGGGTAAATGAAACAAATGATTATGACTGTCACCAAACTGAAAATGCATCAACCTAAATTACTCATGCCATGAATTCAATGAACAGCAATGGAAAACAAGAAATGAAACCTATGTGAAACAATTATGAAACTAAGTATTTATAAACCCAAACATGCATCCAAACTGATATCAAGTTCTGCAAATAAGATTCAAACACTAAGTATTTATTATGAGAATGCAGCAAAGACACATAAATATAAACAAGGGAGGTACTGGGCGCTTGAGATGGGCCCAACCCCAAGAACTACAGCCTCCCAAGAGAGATTTAGAGCTGGTGCAAAGCTGGATCCATCTTTATTAACCAAGAATGAAAAGTTACATCAAAACTGTCCACAAGGAGAGCTTGAGAAAGAGCTGAAAGCAAAACTAATCCATGGCCTACAAATTGAATTACAAGCTAGCTAACTAATGGCTAAAACAAAATGACTAACTACCAGCTAAAAATGACTATCAAATGGCTAACAACTAGCTAACCAAAATGAGGCCATAAGCTCTCTTATTTATACAAATTTGAGGACCCAACAGTCCTCCTAAAAGTTAGGGACTCGGCTGCCCAAGACTTGTAGTTAACAGCAGTCCAACTCGACTTGCTTGGCTGCCCTTGACTTGTAGTTAACAGCAGTCCAACTTGACTTGCTCGGCTGCCCTTGTGCTCATTGATTTGGTGGCCTTTGAACTCCAAGCTGATGGTGGAGAATTCGAGGTAAGGACCCATAAATGAGGGGGACACCTTCCAACAAATCCTCTAGCTTGTTCTCCCACGAATTTGGCTGCCAAGTGCTCATTAAGACCTTCAATTTTGTCTCCAAGTTGACCAACAAGGCTACACAAAGAACCCATTAGACTTGTTGGCATAATGACTAACCAAATTCACTCTATTAACATAAAAATAATCAAAAACATGCAATAAACAAATGAGAATGGTGGACTAAGCCAAATTAGGAAGTTGAATGAGCCCAAATAATTGTACATTGTTGGGGCTCATCACAAGGCCAGTAAGGATTCTGCTCATACTAGTCCAGCTATCTAAAATGATATCATTCGGGTTCCACAAAACTGCAATACCCCCTGCAGACCCAATGGCATCTTGTCCCATAACTTCATAATGCATTTTATTCTTGTCCATGAATTCTTCAATCTGTTGAACCGAAACTTTTGTCTCCTGTAGAATCATAACGCTAGGCTTTTCTTTTTTCAATTTTTCTTTCAAATACCTTTGTTTACCCTTGCTATTCAGGCCTCTTATATTCCAACTGATCACAATCATTTAAAACTTTTGGAAGGAGGGGAAGAATACCTCTGACAGAGGTATCACTTTGCCTGAGTTTATCAAGGTTTCTCCCACAATCTGGATAGTTTCATTCATCGGCTTCCAGCCTCGTTTCCTACTGCTTTTGCCAGAGCCATCCATTCCTGTCTATCCAATCCCTTGGTCAGGTCCTATCATTATCTGCTTGTCTACGTTCTGTCCTTTTTTTTCCTTATATTTATGAAATACTTCCTTGTACAGTTGTTTATGTTTCTCAGGTATGAATCTGCTATCTAAATATTTCCATTGTTGGATTAACTGTTTCATGATTCTTTCTTCCTCAATCTCACCTTCAACTTGATTTTCCACCTCCATCGGGGATTGTATTACCGAATCCTCCACCTTTCCTTCCGGCTGTTCTTCAGAACTTCGTCCTAGGTTTACTTCCTTCCCTTTACTGTCGCCTGTAATATCCATTGGGGAATTCCCAGGGTCTTCATCATCTTCCAGATTAACTTCATACTCTTCATTTTCATTCTGGAGAGCCTGAAACTTATTTTGACTTATTGTAATACCAGATTTTCCTTGAGGTTGGGATTTAGTTTTTTCTTGACTTTGTCTCTTTCTTCTTGTGACCTGTTGAAAACCTTTATCAGTCTCCTCTAGTTTTCCTGTATTTCTCTGTTGTTCCTCCTGATTTCTTTTCAATTCATCCTCCTTGTTTAATGGGCATTGTCTATACAGATGACCATATTCATGACATTTGCGGCATCTAAAGGGGATGTGTTCATAATCTACTGGTTGTTGCCACACTTCGTCATGATACTCTACCTCAACATGATCTGGGAGGGGTTCGTCTAGATTCATGTATACACAGATCCTTGCATATGAGTTATATTTACCTCGTCGGGTAGCTTCTGCCGCTTTAACAAAGCTTCCAATTGAGTTCCCTATCCCTTCCAAAATTTCAGGATCCCAGAATTCATCAGGGAGTCCAAACAGCCTGACCCAGATTGGGGCTTCCAGCAGCTTTTCTTTTTCTGGGTTATATCTCTCCTCCCAGTGTTTCATGAATAAGCCTGCATTATTCATGAAATACGGTCCTTCTTCAAAGACCCTGTTTCTATCTTCCAGATTCATGAAAATCGCTGTGAAAAACCCTTGAGCTCCCAACTTCAGGTCTATGTGACCCTTCGGTTTCCACCTTTGTTCAATCCATCTGTATAGCTCTTTCTCTGGAGGCCAATATCCTATGAATTTGCAGATCAGGGCATGATCTTTCATGTAGCTGTTATATTCCTCCAGCTTGTTATTGGGGATAACATATCTTGGCCGTTTTTGAGCTCGTGGTAGGCATTTTTCTTTCATCCTTTTCTGCCACAGATTGCCCATGACTGGGGCATAGTTTTCTTGCTGATTCTGTTGTATTCCACTCGCACTATTCTCTCCCGTTACTACATTCTTGAAGGAGGGGATCTCTTCTCTCCCCGTAGGGTTTTCCATTCCCTCTCAGCTCTTGTCCCTTAGCAGATACTCCTGACAAAAACTGGGAAAACAGCTGCTTACCTTACAAACTGAAGCCCCGCTGTCCTACACTCCGCCCCGACCTGACCGCTGCAACAGGTCCTCCCGCATTCGTCGCTGGCCCGTTCCATCAGCTGCACATCTGCAAACCCTAACAGTTCGCCGCTCCGCTCGGTCTTGAGTGTAATTATCATCTCATTTCCTATTCTATTATTATATTTATTATTATTTATATTGATTATTTTATTATTATATTTATTTTAAATATATATTTATATATATTTATTTATTTTATATCAAATATTTAAAATATTGTTATTATAGTAATATTATTGTATAACCTTTAGTAATATTATAAGATTAACATCCAAGCTATATTATAATATATTTCCAATTAAAATTAATAATATTAGTCCAGTAAATTGTTATTATATTATTATTATTATATTATTATTTTTTATTTTTTATTTTTTATTTTAATTTTTTTTTTTTTAAGATGAGTGAAATGAATAAAAGTGCAATAGTTAATTATTAATAATCCAGGTCTAGGGTGAATAATTAAAAGAGTGATATTATTATTACTAAATCAATGATATCAAGAGAAAACAAGACCAACTAAACAAACCGAGAGGGGTCAGGGGAAGAAGAGGCTAAGGTAAAAGAGCTGGGATCCAACACCTACTAATCTTCCAACCGTCATCCCTATTGAGATTCAAAGGTCTTTTCTCGATCTCAAGGGCTTCCCTCAATTTACGATGGTGAAATTGCGCCACTCTTGCGATAACTTGAGCCTCTTCGATACAGACTTGATGTTTAGTTTTCTCGGCATGCTCAGCAAGGGCTGAGGACTTGGCCCTACCATGCCTCAAGTCTGCTGCATGCTCACTAATCCTTTTTATATATATATATATATATATAATTATATATATTATTTTTATTTAATATATATAATTATTATTATTATTATTATTATTATTTATTTTTTTTATTTTTCTATTTTTATTTTTTTTTAATTTATTTTATTTTAATTTTTAATTTTATTTATAAATATAATAATTATATAATATATATATATATTTTTCTCGATTGATCTAAAAGCGTCAATTATTTATTTTTTATTTTATTATTCATAATGACAAAATTACATTTTGTAGATGTTAAAAAGCATATGCATATGGCCTGTACCTGTTTTCACAGGATGCTGGGCAGACAAAAAAGTAAAGTAAAAAAAATAAAAAAATGTAAAAAAGATTGACTACGGTTCTTTTCTCCCCTTCTTCTTTTCCACCTTATGCCAACCTCCGGTATTGGGAGTGGTCATTACAATGGAAATCTGATTTTCAGTGAGAGTGTCTTTGTCAGATTCAGATCCTTCTGATCCATGAGTTCGCTTGATGCTTGTTATTTCCATTCCTGTTAGTTGGATGTATTATGTTATGTTTGTTTGCTGGAGTCTTCCTCCTCCTTTAATGGGCTTTTCTAGCTCTTTTGACCCTCTGTTTCTACTTGATATACTGTTGTTTTTGCATTTTCTACTTCTTTCTCCAGGGGGGCTATACATTGCCATCCTTTTGGCTGTTTCAGTTGCTTCTTGTTCCATTTGGGGGTTTGCTTTGCTTTAGGACAGGCACTGTGGAGGTGTCCTATTTATAGACATCCACGGCATCAGAAAGTTGTGTTTTCATAATCTAGTGGTTATGTCCACTGTGTATTATTGAAATTCAAATTGATACTATCCGATAATTCCACACTGAGGTCTACCTCAACACATATCCTAGCGAATGTTAGAACCCCCCTTGAGATTCTGCCCTCATCAGTCTTGAGGTATTTGCCCAAAACATTCCCTATGGCAGTTAATACTTTATGGTGCCAAAAAATGTAACGGGAGGTTGTGCAGCTTGACCCACACTGGCATCTTTGATACCACCATTATATTGGCGTCGAATTCCGGGAACCATGGGGTCATAAATAGTCCTGCATTGCCCCAGAACCATGGCCCCTTGTTGAGGATGTATTCTCTTTCTTGTTCTGTTCTGAATCTGACTATAAAAAAACCTTTGGGGCATAAGTAGATCTCACAGTCTCGTGACCAGGCCTCATATATCCATTGGTGTAGAACAATAGATTTTGGCTAGAACCCATTGAATCTACATACAACTGAATTGGAGTAAAGATCTGTAAACAGGTTTTTTACCTCAGGCATGGCAATGGTGAGTGTAGGATTCTCAGATTTTTGTTCTACTATATAGGGCCCTGGAAGCTCCACTGGTGCTGCGGTTTTGACATGCGCTTTCCCCTTGCCTTTGACTACTTCCTTGAAAGAGCCTATGCTTTTAGAGCTGGTTCTGGCACTTCCTCCCCACAAACACAGGTTAATTATTATGGTTGTGTCTGTGTTGAAGCCATAATCCTTCAGTGTAAGATTGTCTTGTAGGCTGTGACCTAAACAGATTAGGTTTTGCTGATGTGCTGGAATACCTAGTTGGTTATGGATCTTGTTTTTTAGCTACTGGATCTTCCTTCCTTCCTAGATCCAACAAATCGTCTTACCTTCCAGTGTTTTAATGAAAATTTGTATCGGATCCTCTTTTTTTGGGTGTGTGTTTCTCTGCGATGTTGTGGTATCTGTTACCCAACTGCGAGAATTTATCAGGTCTAGTTGTCCCATTGCTTTCTCACAGAGCTTCATCACCGCCGATCTGCTTGCCTGTCAGGCATTTTGGGCATTTGAGTTCCATTTTTGTCAGATCTGGTGCGTGATCGGAGAGGGTCGGCAAAAGTATTTGGGGTTTCCAAACTCCCGACAACTCTACCCATGTTTTCCCTTCCTCTGCATTTTAGGGCTATGATCGGGGCAAAAGGGTGACTTGGCGCGTGCAGGGCTCCATATATGGGCTTGGTATGGGCCCTTTGGTCTACTGAATGCCGAATTTGTCAGATCAAAGGTGGATTTGTAGATAATACTCCCTTCCATAGTAGGCAGGATCAACCCGGATCCATGCAATAGCCATGCAGGGGCAGCGTTGTCAAGTTCATGTTTATGGATAAGGTGCGCAAGGGGCAATCTGTCCTAGGCCTCAGAGCCGATAACATATAGGCAAATGGATCTAGCGCTGTGATCTTGGTCGTGGGGTTGAATAGTCGCTTTGGAGATACTTGCAAGAACCCCCTCCGCCTCCTTCGAGTTCACTTCTTCTCCGGTTTCCCCATGCCTCTTGCCTGAGCAATCGATTGTTATCTCAACAATTTTTTGTTTTGTATCAGCAGTCGCCCTCTCGAGGGGGAGGGTGAAAGTCACAGGCGTGGTAGATCTGAGTTTGTGACTTATCAAGTAGCTCAGGTTGCCGGCTTTAAGAT
Source organism: Pinus taeda (assembly GCA_000404065.3). Lineage (NCBI taxonomy): Eukaryota > Viridiplantae > Streptophyta > Pinopsida > Pinales > Pinaceae > Pinus > Pinus taeda. The sequence continues at coordinate 7,798 of APFE030965641.1, read as the reverse complement.
CCCCGCAACCTCTCACCGCCCCTCGGTACTCTGTTTCGCGTTCGTTCTTCCCCTTGCAACTCTTTCCACTCAAGGAAATAGGGACATCGAAAGATTGCTGGAGGACTCGAGCAATGGGTCTCTCTGCAATGAGCGAGGGCGCAGCTCCGCTATTAGAACTGCTACTGCTCAGTGGCTCCCGTCCCATGTAGCCGAGGTGCAGTACAAGTGAGGACGCGCAGGAGTTCATGGCTCACTGCTCTAAAACCTTTAATTCCCCTAAAAGCGTCAATTATATTATCATGAAAATATTGTTTATAAAATGTTTCTCAATGGCTAGGAGAGTCAGAGTATGTAGAAGGTATTCCCATTGAACCATTATTTCCGATAGGCTAAATAGGCTTACGTGCCAAAAGGGAGACAAAAATAACAGACAAATAATGAGCATCCTTTCAAGGAGGTGGTTGAGGAGGGTGCAATGGAGGCATCATAAAAAGACCCGATCTCTCATGCATGTGAAAGTCTATGTGCTCAACTTTGGCCTCCAATGCACATGGAGTTCATTTGTTCAACATTGGCTCCGACGAATATTGGCCAATTGCTCCAAAATCTCGTTATCACTGAATTAGATATCATTCATGTATGCAACGAACTCATTCTTGTCCTCGTATCAGTGTTCCCTGAGGATGTCCAGGTTGCTCTAGATGCCTCTTAGCTACTCTGCGATTGAGTCCAAAGTGACTGGCATAACCACACAACTTGGGGAACGACCCTGTTTTTGAGCTACCTCCCTGCTCGTTCCACACTCATTGAATCCGCAGTCAATGAACAATGGCTGCTTGCGTGGTGGCCAACTTGCCTTTTCTGCCCATCGCCTCTATGAGGTTGGCCTTGTTGGTGAGGCATGATGAAAGGCATGTTGAAATATCGAACCTAAAACACAAAAACGACCCCAGACTCCACAGAGACACCACCTGCACAACCACAGACAAAGTACACCCAAACCAAACAACTAGGTGAGGGTAAACATGCAACAATAATGTAGAACCAACAAAACACATGGGTGCCCACAAACTTGGCTGCCCCTAAACAATTCGCCCTGTCACTAAAACAAAATATAGAAGGAGACTTACTAGCCCAACCTACCCAGACTGTTACAAATTGCACAAGGCTGACAGACAAGGAACATAATGAGATGAGCTTCACTCTCAGACATAACCCGCCTAAGGCCAAGACCAATAGAGTGCTAAGCATAAGGCACCCTAAATACCCGAACAATAATAAGAGACAATGCCCCTAAGGCACAAAGGAATTATCGCCTGAAAACCATCAATTACACCCCTGTGCCCTCGAGCTGCAAAGACCACATAAAGCTATTGAAACAAGCCCAACTCACCAAATTGGATACTAGCCATTGGCCCAAAATCTCGATCCCAAAAGAACATGCAATTGCCACTAGAAGCACTCCGCCTTCATAAAGAAATCTTAAAAAAACCATAACAAGAGGACTGTAGATACCTGAAAACCATAAAGCACCAGTTCCATAGAGGATTTGCCTCGTTGGTCGGAGTGAGAGGTTCACCAACAAACTAAAGTCCGAGAGGCAAGACTATAAACAAGACAATTGCACTCTAAGGTCCCAGATGAACGTGTGAGAGATATCCAAGACACTAACTGTTTCATGAAGGACCGCCGCTGCTTGGCGTTGGCTATTCAACTTCCAGGGTGAGCTCACATGGCCACCCTCATTCAAGCTCACCACCCTACACCAACCGCGTACCAAGAGGGGAAGCCCCGAAGCCAGTTAATCGTCCATTTGAACAACCCCATTAGGAGATTAATGATAACAACTTAAATGAACTATAAATTGATATTTATTATTAAAATATATTTAAAAAAAAAAACCTTTTATAATGTTTTAAGCACATCCTATGCTATTTTGACCAAAAAAGTTGCAACTACCTTGTTGGGGTTGATTACTAAATCCCATGGATAGTACATCACCACCCTTTCTTTCGTAGTCCAATGATGATCATAAAGCATTTGGTTGACATTGTTTATGACCCTTTGAGTTTTAAAGTAGGACTTTAAGTTTCTCTGGATAGAAGAAAAACATTTAAGAAACAACTTAATAATTAATAACAACACAAAAACCACCAAAAATTAAGTTTAAGTAACCAAACTTTATTTTCATAATAAAACAATATACCTTACAGTTTTATTTTTGAATAATATTTCGGGGAACACTATCCCTCACAAACTTAAATAGTGAAATTCTATTTTCGCACAATTAAATGGTGTGTTTTTTTTTGTTTTGTTTTGTTTTGTTTTTTTTTTTTTTTAACCCAAAATTATGTCATGTAATGCGTCTAAATCCAAATGGAGTTGTCTATAACGCGACTTTTTGGAGATTCTGGTGACGGAATCCGGCGGAAGAAATTGAGGTAAATCTTGATTTTTAGCAGTTAAAATGGTTTTTTAACTACATATTTGGATTCAGCACCCTTAAAAACCCCTGGGACCTTTTGATTGTGCAGAAACTAGCTATCAAACTTGCGATTTTAATAAAATTGCTGCCGGATTTTGACCAGAAAAACCGGCCAGAAAAGCTTCCAAAAAATCTCATTATAGACCACTGCAATCCAAATTCTTCCCCTAAAAACGAAACCTCTAACTTTAAATATTATAAATTTCGCACAGTTAAAAAAATTATATATTTATTTCATTATTTTTGCCCTTTACCAAACTGGATAGGGTATACGTGGTATAAAAGTCGGCGTCACTCCGTGCTATGAAATTGTTAGAATAGGAAGAAGGAAGACTAAAAATGATATAAAATTGTCAGGGGATTGCCAGGCTGCCTTTCTGCTTCCCATATCGTTTTCTGCGCGAGAGGCACTAAAAATCGGTTGATCAGCGTTCGATTCTCCAACGAAGATCGTAGTGAGGCTTAACAAACAATTCTTACACACATACAGCGTCTGCCTCGCATAAATCAACAGGATTGAGCGGTCATGGCGACAGCTTCTGGTATTTTATTCAATCCTTTTAGAAACGGTGTTTGATCTGTTGCTTAGGGTAGATAAAATTGGAAAGTGTTTGAGGGCTTACATGTTATTCTTTTTTCCTGGTTCTTTTGATGTCTAATTGAAGGCCCGGGAATTCAGTTAGGGTTTTAATGTCATATGTATCCTGAACCATTTATCGCATTCAGATATATGCAGAAACCGTTTTTAAACTTATAAATAAAGTAATGATGCATCCATTAGTGCTTATAGAAGCATTGTTTCTCACGAAACAGGGACCTTTAAATCAAGAGAAGATCATCGAAAACAATTGGAATTGGAAGAGGCTCGGAAGGCTGGACTTGCACCAGCAGAGCTTGATGAAGATGGAAAAGAAATTAACCCTCATATCCCTCAGTATATGTCATCGGCGCCATGGTATCTTAATGCCGAAAGACCGGTAAATTATTTTTGACTTCTTTTTAAGAGTTATTTCATTTTCAGTTCATCATGAGGATACATGTTCATATTGGGGTTCTAATTTTATTGCCATCTTTTATATAACCAGAGTTTGAAACATCAAAGAAAATGGAAGTCAGATCCAAACTATACGAAGGAATGGTATGATAGAGGTGCCAAGATTTTCCAGGCTGATAAATACAGAAAAGGTGCTTGCATGAAGTAAGTCCAGTCGCAATCCAACACTGTCCATACTGTTTAGAACACATACAATCTCTTATGTCTCTCTATACTGACATGGGGAGTAGCAATACATTCTTGAAATTAGCTGAATGAAAATTTGAGCGGATATGTAAATTGTATCTTTCTGCAATATGAAAATATGATTCATGGTTTTGTTTAACTTGTTTAAAATTGTTCTTTTCTTATTTTCACTTCAGCTGTGGTGCAATGACACATGATACCAAGACCTGTATGGAAAGGCCTCGTAAAATTGGAGCCAGATGGACCAATAAACGAATAGCACCTGATGAGAAAATAGAGGCCTTTGAGCTGGACTACGATGGTAAACGGGATCGATGGAACGGTTATGATCCAGCTACATATGCTCGTGTGATAGATAGATATGAAGCTAGGGATGAGGCAAGAAGGAAGTATCAGAAAGAACAGCAGTTGAAGAAATTAGAGGAGAAGAACAATAATCCTGAAAAAGGGGAAGGGGACGACAGTGATGGTGATGATGATGATGAAGATGCTCTTAAAGTGGATGAAGCCAAGGTTGATGAGAGTGAGCAGATGGATTTTGCAAAAGTCGAGAAACGTGTGCGTACAACTGGAGGTGGCAGTACTGGTACAGTTAGGTTGGTTTTCATTTCTAACTCAATTGCTGTGTCTGTATATCAATATTAAATCCAGCACATATGTACTGTTTTTCATGATATATTTTGCTCCTCAGCTTCTTTATTAGTTTAGACTGACTTTTTAAATGTGCTTAATTGCATCAGAAACTTGCGTATTAGAGAGGACACTGCCAAGTATCTTCTGAACTTGGATGTAAATTCAGCTCATTATGATCCAAAAACTCGATCAATGAGAGAGGATCCTCTTCCTGACACTGATCCCAATGAGAAGTTCTATGGAGTAAGCCATATGTCATGTTACATAAATGCTAATTTTGCTTAGAGTATTGCTGCTTAGAAGAGTTAATTTTCTTTTTCCCACCCTTCCAGCGAATTAATTTGCACTATGATAAAATTTTGTAGGGAGATAATCAATTCAGAAATAGTGGTCAAGCTCAGGAGTTCAAGCAACTTAACATACATGCATGGGAAGCCTTTGAGAAAGGACAAGATATTCACTTACAGGCAGCTCCATCTCAAGCAGAACTGTTGTATAAGGAGTTCCAAGTCAAGAAGGAAAAATTGAAGTCTCAAACAAAGGAGGATATTGTGCATAAATATGGCAATGCAGCATCTGAAGATAAGCCCCCTTTGGAATTACTAATGGGTCAAACTGAAAGGCTAGTTGAATATGATCGAGCAGGTCGAGTAATTAAGGGTCAGGTAAGCGAATTGTTGCTTTATTTTCAATATGTTTTTTAACATAGATTGAGTAGCATGAGCACAGAAGGAATTGAATGATAAATTCACAGCTTTGTTTATTTCACCAGAATCTGAATCATAGGATATGTTGCATAGCATTTGACAGACTTACTTTACGTACAATATTATAGCATTTATTTAATATTAATCTTTGGTAATCCTCCATCGATACTTTTATGCAATAGCTTAACATTCTCAAACTGTGTGCCACTATTCTATTATAATGGTTAAACTTGAACTCTACTTTAATTATTCTGTCGTCTGTTGTCTCCTTTCAGGAGAAAGCTGTGCCAAAGAGTAAGTACGAGGAAGATGTGTTTATCAACAACCATACCAGTGTTTGGGGTTCCTGGTGGAAAGATCATCAATGGGGTTTCAAGTGTTGTAAACAGATAATAAGGAACAGTTACTGTACAGGGCTAGCAGGAATTGAAGCTGCAGAAGCAGCAACTGATCTCATGAAAGCTAACTTGACTCGCAAGGAGACTGCTGAAGGTTTGTTGCCATTTATTTTACTCACACATATTACATTTAAATTATTTGCTGTCATTCTAGTTTGACTTTTTGATTAATTTTCTCAGCCTTCATTCATTTTTCCTTTCTACTGCAGAAAAGCCTCAAATCCATGAGGAGAAAAAGTTTGCGACCTGGGGTTCAGATGTACCTGATGATCTTGTTCTTGATAAGAAACGTCTTACTGATGCCCTTAAAAAGGTATTGCATTCTCAGATATGGCAAGTTAAATGTGTATATTTCTTCTTAATACACTGTCTTGCCATTCACCACTGCACTGACCCCTCCCGTAGAGATAGTCATGGTAAATTATATAATTTTTCTATGTGGTCTGTAAATATTTACTACCACCTGTGGGGTTTGACTTTGATTTTTTGTGTTTCAACTTGACAGGAAGATGAAAGAAAGAGGGAGGAGAAGGATGAAAGGAAACGCAAGTACAATGTTAGGTGGAGTGATGAGGTAAAAACTGTTTTCCCATTGTCGTGTTTAACTATTTATTGATCCTTTGGATGCCCTTTTAGTAGGACTTATATTATGATTATTGTTTTGAGTCTTACAGGTTACTGCTGAGGATATTGAGGCATACAGGATGAAGAGAGTTCATCATGACGATCCAATGAAAGACTTTCTGCACTGATTTTATCTATCAATTTCTGCTAGTTTCTACCAAAGGAGGAAGAGGACTTGGGAAGATAAGGAGGGCAATTACAAATGCATTTGGAGGAAGAGGATTTTGGAAGATAATAATGACATTTACAAATGTATTTTGTATGTATTTTCAGTCTCAGATATATTATAACAGGCTGAAAACAGAAGATTCTGTATTTCATTAATGCCAATCTTTTAATTGTGTATTTTATTGGTGGTACTATATATGCTTTTTATTTTTAATTCCAGATTGTTTTTTTCATAATTATAGGTTTGCTTAACTATTAACAACCTTATGTTGGAAGGATGGTGGCTGTATATTCAGCCAAGTTAAATTCACTCTATTTCTTAGTAGATCATTGGCCTAATCAAAGATAACGAGAATTTTATGAATTTTAGTTGAGTTTTTTTCTGCTTTTGTCTTGTGACAGGAATTAAAATGTTTTGCTCCACATCCTAAATTCACTTGTTGACAATATGATATAATGTTTTAAAATTGTTGAAAATCTGGATGTGGGATGGGTGGGGGAAATAGTCAGTTTTGTGAAAATAATGGATGATCCAGGTTATTTTCATTTAGAGAGCAAATCAGGATCACCAAAGGCTGGCCCATGTAGAAATCATATGAATTTGTTTAGATGGAATTGATGATTTTATGCTGATCTCTTTTCTGTAACTACTCTAATGGGTTATGCTTTCTGCATAAGGACTATTGCTTTTCAATACCGTTTACTAACACACTAGCATGCTGAGAGCAGCACTGTTTCTCATTCCATACCCTTGAGTTCTTAGGGGGCTGTATGGCCCCTGCTAGCAAGCCATCCAACCTCTCCAAGATTCCTGTGGAGATCTCACTTCAAAACTCAGGATAGCTCAGTCACACTAGCAGACAGTAAAGTTTTTCCATATCATAGTGGTGTGCTGCCTCTTCTGGGTAGTGACACATTTCATAGGCCAGTTCTTGCAGTTCATATTGCCTCTCATCAATCCATTTTTCCTTTATGGCCTTGGAATTAGGAGAGATACACCTCATGGTCTGTCTTTGGCCCTGGATGATAGCTACAGTATTTCATGATATTCTCTCCCTTGTACTCTTGCACATGACATTTTCCTGAGGTTTTGTCCTTCAATGGTAAGCACACAATTGATTGATCCCATTGATCCATAAACTGTATAGTTGAAATGGTGAGGGAACTAAAGGTTTTGATATTGAGGTAATATGAGCCAATTTGATTGATCAATACCCCTGGCAGGGGTCCCTTGGGGTTGTGCTAGCAACCATGCTGGAAGGAGTGTAGTGTAACCAATGAGGTTAGTTGGCTGTGGCTCACTGCACCAAGTAATTCTTGGGGTGACTTCTTAAATGAAAGTCTGGTTTGGGATGTCTGAATTCATCTGTATTAACTTTTTGTCAGGCCAGGGTAACTCCAGGCTTAATGAGTGAGAGGAAAATTGATATTCATATTCACTAGGTAACCTATATTTATATATACAAATGAGACGGATCAGTTCATCTTCTGGATGACTGTCCAGTTCACCCATCCGTTTCGGATTAGGTGTCAACATTCCCCCCCTTAATCTGAAGGGATG